>CM061539.1:67357500-67555000 GCA_030864215.1 Capsicum pubescens | reverse complement strand
CATTATTTAAATGATTGGGATGGGTAACATGGGGTTCCCCAAATCGGATGAATTTTTGCTTAAAATTGCATGTACCTCATCCTACTATATAAATTTGATTTTAGTTATGTAAAATTGCATGGTTTAACTTACTTTTGAGATCAATGCATTGCATTAATGGATAAATAGATTTGTATGGCCTTGGTGGCCATGATTTGGATTTTAATGGAACTTGGGAGTCTAATTATGTTGTGTGAATTGGTTTGTCATAAATATATTAGCTTGCAAACATACTAGTATGATGATACCAACTGGTAATTACCATAATGAATGACACTTGAGTTACTAGTTGGTTATATGAGCAATTTGTCTTAATTTAGTCTTAAAGAGGGTTGTGTAGCTCACGACAAGGTGTAATCCCTGGGGGAATGGACATTGGAAAACACATTTGATAGTGCTGGGGGTCTATATGACTGTGTACTCTATGCACACTTAATATATATATATATATATATATATATATATATATTTGGGATGGCTATTGCTTATGGTTGCTTTAGTTTTATTTGGGATGGATATTGCCCATGGTCGCTTTAGTTTTCCCTTGGATATTCTTTGGTTCATGTGGCTAATACACACTAGGCCCTTTCAATAGGAGGAGCTAAACCCATATAGCCCATGGGTGCCTTTAGGATAGATCGAGGTACACATTCCAAGTTAATGATTTAAAACTCTCATGTTCATGACCTTTTCCCTATCTCAGCATCATATATATGTATATATAAATATGTGCATGTGGTTTTGACTAATTTTTGGACATAGCATTATGTTTTCACTTTCCCTGAGTTACATACCAATGCTTATCCCATTGACCATCCTAGGTGGCTACATTATTTCATGATATAAGGTCTGAAGATATTTTTGTTGCTCTTGTGAAACATTAGGTGGTTGGTAATGTTTGTTAAGTTATTGTGAAGTGGTGAGCCTCCATCTTTTGGAATGACATATTATTTCACTATCCTTTCTTATTCACCTTTTGGTACTCCCTATCACTCCGGGCAATGGAATTATGGATTTTCACTATTTTTAGCCATGACTTGAGTCCGTGTACCTATTATATCCACATATACATCTATCCAGCATGGAATGGAGGAAAATGATGTACTGATGTTCCAGGTAAAACCTGGTGATAGATTTTAGTATTGATGTTATATATATGTATGTTGATTATTATGATGATATATTGATACACGATAAGGCCGGAGGGCATTATGATGATATATTGATACCCATCAAGGATGAAGGGTATAATGATGATGATATTGATACCCGACAAGGCCGGAGGATAATTATGATGATATACCCAACAATGCTAGAAGATGATTATATTGATGTACCTATGTATACATCTATCGATTCGAGTCTGGCTAGCCCTATGTATGGAAACTATATACCCGACAAAACTGAAGGATAATTATGGTGACGATAGTTATGATGATGATGATGGTTATGATGATGACATTGTGATAATGATTATGTACTTTGCATTTATTCTTGCATGTGCATTGCCTATCACTGGTATGTACCTGTATCTATCAGCCCATATAGGGGGGGTTATAGGTATGGGTGATGACTATACCTTATGGTGTGTTGTATACTGATTGAACCTTCTTCGCCTGGGGCAGTGGGGCCATGTGATAGGCTCGGCTAGGTATTTGGTTGTCTGGACTAGTCGATTACTCACGTTGTTATTAATATTGTTATTATCATTGTTATTATCATTGTTATTGATTTGGCATTGGGATTTGAGGTATGAAATCTCATCTCTTTTATCTTATGATTTCATTATTATACATGACTAGATCATGGTTAGACATATGGATTAGAAATGCTGAGTATTCTAGCACTAGTTCCCGTTATAGTTATAAGGTCTTAAAATTCTAGTTTGATGATGTAGGCTATATTTTGAGTTGACCTTATATATATGTATATGTATATCTAGCTACATAAAGCTATGGTACTACCATATATCCCTTCCTTTCTTTATTTATTCAAATTGTATATTTATTTCTTGGCCTTGTATACTATCATATATATCCTTCTTTTTCCCTTTTATTCATATATTGGCCAGGGATATATGGTGCAGTGTGAGATTCCTGAGTATGGATGGAATAGGATAGTTCATCCTATATATTTCCTTAGCCTTATCATGCTAGTTTGGTGGCTATGAGTAGAATAGTTGCCCTTACTATCTCACTATCTTTATTATATGATTTCTAGACACTTGGGTGTAGTTTCTATTCCGTTTATATGTTATATGTATCTGCATTATCTTTAGAGTTTAGTCGACAACTGCCTACCTAGTACCCCGTGTTTGGTACTCATACTACACTTCTCAGCCAAAAATCATAATATGGATTATCTTCATTGATGTGTGCATCATGCGGAGCAGCCATGGTTCGGAAACTTAGAGTGAGCTCCTGACTTTGGAGTATTACTTACCTCCCTCTTTTGTATAAGACTAGTCTCTATGTTGTATTCAGAGATGGTTGTCTCTGTATATTAATTTAGCACCTCTTTTGTGTCCTTGTTATGTACTGATACCGTCAGATTTTTGGACTATATTATGTATTTTATCTTTTATCAATCTATTCCACATTTTTCCTTTATTTGTTTGGGTAGTTTGTTACTAGCAGTTTCGAATTTTGGGTTTGGATAGACTATTGGTGGGTTATAGTAGGTGCCATCATGACTTGAGAAATCAGGACGTGACAAATTGATATCAGAGCCTAGGTTCACCGATGTATTAGTACAAGAGCTAAGTGTTTAGTAGAGTCCTACAGATCGGTGCAGAGACGTTCGTAACCTATCTTTGGGAGGCTACAGGGACCTTTTTAGGAAATTGATTTCACTATTCCTTGTCATGTGTCCAAATTGCTATGAGCCTCAAACACATTTTTTACCTCTATTCTATCCCCAAATTAGATCATGCGAGATGGTCGATAGATGCAGATGAGACTTCAACACGTGGTTCATAACTTCAGTGTAGCATCGGACTAGAGAGTAAGAGATGGATATCAAAGATCTTCAGCATCATCCAAAGGATTTAGGGCCAACTCAGGTTCCATTTGAGCTCGTGACCACTTTATCCCTTTGAGGTTCAGCATTTGGAATCCAAGTCATGTTGCAGATCCTTCACAACTATGGATGACATTTGAGTGATCAACTAGTTCTCAGGCCAGAATTGGATCATTGGTGTTCATCGGGGTTCTTATCCATTTTCTGAGTATGAGATTGGGTATTGGGCCAGACATATTCTATTCTATATCCTTTAAAGTAGGACATAGTGCATGGATTTATTAGAGTACTAACATTGTCACTCTTTTTGGCATCAAGTATTTGATAGCAATTGGGTCTTGTTTTTCCCAGGTTGTCGATTATGTGAGGGCCTTAAAGAGAGCACATATTGAGACTTATGGAGGTGGTGGCAAGAGTCCATGCCCTGACATGAACCGAACCCAGGACTGGCCGTGTTGGGTATCACAAGTCTAACTAGGATCGGAGAACACCCACAATACCAAAACCATTACCCACCTTACACCCCGTGTCGGATGAATTCTAAACACATAACAAAATAAGAGAGTATCAAATAAAAAAACATTATAATAAGTTTATATCCAAAACAAACCTATAATACCCCATGATTTTCCTAACTTAAATTAGCCCCAAAAATTTCAAGGATTAGCTCTTAGAATGAATGATGTTTATTTTGTGTGGAATTCTGTAGATTTGAACTTTCCATGGCATAGGAAATTTAATAAGCTTTCAAACGATATAAGATTCACCTGATTCCGATAACCGGGTAAGAAGTTATGGCTATTTTAAGTTCCAGTCGTAAAACCCTGTCATTTGGACCATTAACGCATCGCGGAGCAGTGTTAATTCCTAATTGTCATTTTCAATGGCTCTCCGTAATATTAGTGCATAGCGGAGAGGGATAATTTTCCGTTTGTCAATTTTTAGATGTCCAGCGCGATAATGACGCGTCGTACCATGTGCCAAAATGTCATTCCAAAGGGGCACCACGATGGCTCCGCATCACGGAGTCTGCCCAGTTCCCATTTATCAATTTCTAGTGAGACACCACGATAATGGCACATCACGATGGCCATCCAGTTCGCAAAATGTTGCATTTTTTAGTTTCGTTTGGGAGTTTAAAGAGGGCATTTTGGTCATTCTCCCAGCCCCTAGTCCGTCTTAAACATTGGATTAAACACCTCCAAAGCACTTTACATTCAATTTTCATCAAATTTCTCTCAAACAAAACCCTAGATCATCAAGATTTCTTGCCAAGCAACTCAAATTCCTCCATTAATCTTCTAAGAAAACTCAAGATTTGGAATCCCCAAGTCAAGAACTCCAAGAATTCATATCCAAAGCATTAATAGAGATCCAAGATTCAAGTATTAATAACTAGATCATCAATTAAGGTATGTGGAGTTTGAACAAGGATAATCCTTTCATCCTTATTCCCAAAACTTTATTTCAACAACAAACTTTCTAAATTATATATGATTTTTCATGAATTTCAAGTTAGGGTTTATACCCATTACCATTATTTGCAAGATTATGAGATTTTCCATGATTTAGAAGTTGAATTACATGATTATCTTTATGTTTCCATGTATATTGCTGAAATTTCCAGATTTTGAGTTGATTTATCAATAATCATATTATCAAGCATGAACATTTTGATGATTTAACCTAAGATTGATGCATGGGTTATTTATCCCAAGATTGAATATGGTTACTTCAAGAAAGAATGATACTTTAAGCATCTTGTGAACATATTATTTTCATATTTTCGGAAAAGCTTTGATCTTTGATCATCAGTTTAACTATGGAATCCACTTTACATAATTTAGATCAGCTTTATTTATAGATTTAAAATGATAAATGCATATTTGGTTTAAGATAAACCCTTATGCTAGTTTTAAAAGTGAATTTCCAACAGAATGAGCGTAGCAAATAATAAGGCAGTAGTATTTAGCACCGAGCGGGAAGTGTGAGTTTGGCGCATCCTACTTCAACAGAACTACGTAGCCAACATAGGTACAGATTACCAGATTATTTCTATTTCTATATAGATGACAGATTTAGCTTATGATCGGTCACATGGGTAGGTTATACTCCCTGGCAAGAGTATGACGCCTCTCCCCAACGTGAGATTTCTTTCTCAGGAGGATGAGATGTTGGACTACATGTTAGATCATATGGTTTATGTCGGTTAAGAGAACCTCCCTTCAATAAACTAATTTCTTTAAAGCCCTAAAATAAAGTATTTTCCAGATTTCAAAAACTAAGTGTAAAGGTTCAAAAACTTATTTAGACATTATTTTACTTAAGATTTCAGTTACAAAATTATAGTTTTTAGTTCTCAGACATAAAAAGGTGAGCCCTTATTCACTTAGCCTATATGGTTTGAGAATAAGAACGGAATACATATTTAAGAACTAAGTGTAATGGCTCACAAGATTTAGATTATATGTTTTCTTATTAAGGGTTTGACTTTCAGTTTTCAGATTACTCAAGCTTACGTGAGTCATTTATATTTAGAATTCAAGATGTTTTCTATAAACTGTGATGATATTGTTTACTTATTGCATGCACCCCCATATACTCAGTACACCATTAAATTACTGATTCACATATATGTCTATGTGCTACATTCTCTCATAATGTAGGTTCAGGTGCTCAGTCTCAGCAGCGACAGTGATTTTTGAGCATCTCATCTACATCCCTGCAGTTGGTGACTCCTCATAGTTCGGGGACTTAGCTATTCATGTTTCAGTTTATTTGTAAATGTTTCTTTATTTATTTCAGATAGTTTGAGTTAGCTGGTGCTTGTCCTAGTAACTCTCTAGACTCAGTTAGTAGAGGCTTGTCAGACTACCAGATTCATTCTTAGATCTCAGTTGTCGTATTCAGACTTATCAGTATTTGTTTAATCAGATTGATGAGATTAGTACCTTAAGATATATTTAGATTATTCAGATAGTTTCTTGCATTTTATCATGATTTTATACTTATATTTCCCCTATGTTGAGATTCAGATGTGTTAGAAGGCAGCCAGGGTTAGCTCAAAACTACTTGTAGTTTGGAGCACCGTGTGACATCCTGAGAACTAGATTTTAGGGTGTTATAAACTTGGTATCAGAGCATAAGGTTTAGAGAGTCCTAAGAAGTCGGACAAGCCGCGTTACATAGAGTCTTGATTATCAGTGTGAAGTGTGCCACATCTATGAGCAAGAGGCTATGAAGCATTTTAGGAAACCATCTCTTCTTTCATAATCCATCATGCTTACAACTGTCTCTATCTACTATTAACTCATGCTATTTTATGATAGAATATGACTCCTCGCAGAGCTAATGCCCGTAGAAATGATAACCAGCCACCTCAGCCCCCAGATCCTTTGAATGAGAATGTGTCACATGCAGAGTTTCAGGCTGCCTTTCAGGCGCTAGCCTTAGTGGTGAAAACAAATGTTCAGGGTAACCGTCAGGCTGCATCCCCACCTCAGCAAGATGGGGACTTAGCCGTAGCTAGAATTTGAGACTTTATGAGAATAAAATCACCTAAATTCTTTAGGTCAAAGGCAGGTGAGGACCCACAGCTTTATCTAGATGAGGTGAAGAAAATCACCCAAATTATGCATGTTTCTGAAGAAGAGAGTGTAGAATTATCATCCTATAGAAAGAAGGATGTTTCTTATGATTGGGTAGTGTTGTGGAAGAAGAGTAGAGGGGAGAATACAGCTCTCATGACTTGGCAGATATTTTAGGATGCATTCTTAGAAAAGTTCTTCCCACTTGAGATGAGGGAAGCTAAGATAGAAGAGTTTATGAACCTGAGGCAGGGCTCTATGGTAGCGAAGGAGTATTGCCTCAAGTTCAACCATCTGTCTAAGTATGCCCCTGATCAGATGGCTGACTCTAGATCAAGCATGAGTAAGTTTGTAATCGGTGTATCTGGGTTGGTGGTTAAGGAGTGTAGAATTTCTATTCTTAATATTGATATAGATCTTTCTAGATTGATGGTGCATGCTCAACAGATTGAGGAAGAAAAGATGAAGGAAAGAGAGAGAGTAAATAATAGGGCTAGAACAGGGTAGTTTGATCATGGTCAGAATAGGTCTGGAAGAGGAAATCGTTCACAGTTTTAGAATCATTCATTTATGCCCACACCTTCTTCATCTAGTTCTCCCATACCTAGAAATAAGCATGAACAGTGGGGTAAGTCTTCTATGTCCAGATCTCAGAGTAGTGTGGGTTGTAGGTCCAGTTATCCTCAGTGTGCTAAGTGTGGAAAGAATCATCCTAGTGAGTGTTTGACTGGTCAGAAAGGTTGTTTTGGGTGTGGTAAGTTGGGCCACAACATTCGATATTGTCCGCATGCACAGGGAAATAGGGATGCACATCCCCAGACTCAGGCTAATAGTGTACCAGCTCCTTTATGCTGCCCAGCTCCTCCTCAGGACATTTCATCCAATACTGCTGGAGGTCAGTGCCAGAACTAATTTTATGCTTTATCCTCTTGCCAGGAGCAGGAAGATTCACCTAATGTTGTTACTAGTATGCTTCGTGTTTTTTATTTTGATGTTTATGTGTTGTTAGACCCTGGGTCGAGTTTCTCTAATAGTGCACCAGCTCCTTTAGGCAACCCAGCTTCTCCTCAGGGCGCATCATCCAGTACTACTGGAGGTCAGTGCAAGAATAAATTTTATGCTTTACCCTCATGCCAAGAGCAGGAAGATTCACCTGATGTTGTTACTAGTCTGCTTCATGTCTTTCATTTTGATATTTATGTGTTGTTATACCCTGGGTCGAGTTTCTCTTATGTGACCCCATTAGTTGCAGTAAATTCTGAGGTAAGTTCTGAAAAGATCCCTGAACCTTTCCTCATTTCTACTCCAGTAGGCGACTCAGTTGTTGCTAAGAGAGTTTACAAAAAGTGTCCTATCACTGTTCTTCATAGAGTCATGTTAGCATACTCTATAGAGTTAGACATGGTTGATTTTAATCTTATTCTTGGTATAGATTAGCTTCATTCCTGTTATGCTTCTACAGATTGTCGCACCCGAGTGGTGAAGTTTCAGTTTCCAGATGAGCCAGTCTTTGAGTGGTCAGGTAATTTAGTGTCTCCCAAGAGTCATTTCATATCTTATCTTAAAGTCAAAAAGTTGATTTCCAAAGGTTGTATATATTATCTAGTTTGAGTTAAAGACACTAAGTCTAAGACTCCAACAGTTCAGTTAGTTGATGTAGTAAATGAGTTTCCTGATGTTTTCCCAGAAGATCTCCCAGGGCTACCTCCTGATAGGGAAATAGAATTCAATATTGACCTTCTTCTAGATACTCAGCCTATTTCTATCCCTCTATATCATATGGATCCTGCAGAGCTTAAGGAGTTGAAGGAGCAACTTAAAGATCTTCTAGATAAGGGTTTCATTAGGCCTAGTATTTCTTCATGGGGAGCTCCCGTCCTATTCGTACGAAAGAAAGATGGTTATTTGTGAATGTCTATTGACTATCGTCAACTAAATAAGGTCACAGTAAAGAATAAATATTCTCTTCCTAGAATTGATGATTTATTTAACCAACTCCAAGGTGCAAGTTATTTCTCAAAGATAAACCTTAGGTTCGGATATCATCAGCTTAAAGTTAGGGAATGTGATATCCTGAAGACTGCCTTTAGAACCCGCCATGGTTATTTTGAGTTTTTGGTCATGTCTTTCGGGTTAACCAATGATCCAAAAGCTTTCATGGACCTCATGAATCGAGTGTTCAAGTAGTATCTAGATATGTTTTTCATAGTGTTCATAGATGATATCCTCGTATACTCCCGTAGTGAGGATGACCATGCAGACCATCTTAGAATTGTCTTACAAACTCTTAGAGATCATTACTTATTTTCCAAATTATGCAAGTGAGAATTTTGGCTAAGGTCAGTAGCCTTTCTCGGTCATATTATTTCTGCCGATCCCATTAGAGTGGATCCCCAAAAGATAGAAGTTGTAAGAAATTGGCCTAGACCTATCTCTCCATCAGATATCAAGAGTTTCTTGGGTCTAACTAGCTATTACTGCTATTTTGTTGAAGGTTTCTCGTCTATTGCATCTCCTATGTCTATATTGACCCAAAAAAAGTTAAGTTCCCGTGGTTAGATTCCTGCGAGAAGAGTTTTCAGGAGTTGAAGACTCGACTCACTTTAGCCCCAGTATTAGCCTTACCTGATGGTACCGATGGTTTTGTGGTGCATTGTGATACCTCTAGAGTTGGTTTGGGTTATATGTTGATGCAGAAAGGTAAGGTCATAACCTATGCCTCCAGACAGTTGAAGCCTCATAAATAGAATTACCCAACCCATGATATGGAATTAGCTACAGTGGTATTTTCTCTGAAAATCTGGAGACACTATTTGTATGGTGTTCATGTTGATGTATTCATAGACCATAAAATCTTGCAATATGTGTTTACTCAGAAAAATTTGAATCTCCATTAAAGAAAGTGGTTAGAGTTGTTGAAGGATTATGACAAGAGTGTGTTGTACCACCCGGGAAAGGCGAATGTAGTGGCAGACACCCTAGTAGATTGTCTATGGGCAGTGTTGCTCATGTGGAGAATGATAAGAAAGAGTTAGCTTGAGAAGTTCATCATTTGGCTAGATTGGGTGTTAGGTTGGTTGATTCAACTGAAGGTAGTGTTTGGGTTTAGAGTAGTTCCGAATCTTCCCTAGTTTTGGAAGTGAAAAAGAAGCAAGATATGGATTCTAGTTTGGTCAAATTGAAGGAGTCAGTTAAAGAACAAAAGGTAGAGGCTTTCTCCTAAGGAGGAGATGGTGTATTGAGACACCAAAGTAGATTGTGTGTGCCATGTGTTGATGATTTGAGGAAGCCGATTATGGCAGAAGTGCATGGTGCACGATATTATATTTATCCAGATGTTACCAAGATGTACCGCGACCTGCGAGAGATCTATTGGTGGAATGGTATGAAGAGAGATATAGCAGAGTTCGTAGCTAAGTGTGCAACTTGTCAACAGGTTAAGGTAGAGCACCAAAGACCTGGTGGTACGTTGCAAGAGTTTGGTATCCCCACTTGGAAGTGGGAAGAGGTGATATAGATTTTTTGACTGGTTTACCCCAATCGCGTCAATTTGGGTTATTGTAGGCAGATTGACTAAGTCAGCGTATTTCTTGCCACTTCACATGTCTTATACAGCTAAGGATTATGCTAAGTTGTACATCCGAGAGTTAGCCAGATTGCATGGAGTTCCCTTGTCTATCATCTCAGATAAGGGTACTCAGTTTACTTTCTAGTTTTGGAGAGCTTTTCAGAAAGGTCTTGGTACCCAAGTCCATCTTAGTTCATCTTTCCACCCTTAGATAGATGGTCAGGCAGAGAGGACCATCCAAAATCTAGAAGATATGTTGAGGGAATGTGCTCTTGATTTCAAGGGAAGTTGGGATGAGCATTTGCCATTAATTGAGTTCGCTTATAATAAAAGTTACCATTCTAGTATTCAAATGGCCCTATTTGAGACTATGTATGGGAGGATATGTAGGTCACCCATAGGTTGGTTTGAAGTGGGTGAGGCCACTTTTCTTGGGCCTAATACAGTGTTTGAGGCTATGGAGAAAGTTAAGTTATTTAGAGAGAGATTAAAAATAGACCAGAGTCATCAGAAATCCTACACAGATGTGAGAAAAAGGGACCTCGAGTTTGACGTTGGTGATTTTATGTATTTGAAAATTTCACCCATGAAAGGGGTGAAGAGATTTGGCAAAAAGGGGAAGCTTAGTCCCCGGTATGTTGGCCCCTATAGAATTCTGTGTCGTGTTGGGAAAGTAGCTTATGAGCTTGAGTTGCCCACAGACCTATCAGCAGTTCACCCTGTATTCCATGTTTCTATGCTTAAGAAATGCATCGGTGACTCCACCGTTGTAGTTCCTTTAGAAAGCTCAGATATTCAGAACAACCTTTCATACGAAAAGATTCCAATTGAGATTTTAGATTACCAGATTCGTATACTAAGGAACAAAGAAGTTCACTTGGTTAAAGTTCTTTGGCGGAATCAGTTGGTTGAGGGCGCCAATAGGGAAGCAAAAGCAAATATGCGAGCCAAGTACCCTCACCTTTTCTCCGCACACTCAGATCCATCCGAAGGTAATACTCTTTCTTAATCTAGTTCCTTTTCTAATCAGGTATTCGGCAATATAGATGTCCTCATGTAAGTTCATGCACTCTCAGAATTTCTCAGAAGCTCAGAATGATTTAGATTCAGTTGCTTAGTTCATTTCAATTGTGCATGCAATCTTATATTCTTAGATTCCTTAGAAATTCCAGCTTAACTAGTAACATTCGAGGACGAATGTTTCCAAGGGGGAGAGATTGTAATACCCCGTGATTTTCCTAGCTTAAGCTCACCTAAAAAATATTAAGGATTAGCTCTTAGAATGAATGATATTTATTTTGTGTGGAATTCTATAGATTTGAACTTTCCATGGAGTAGGAAATTGAATAAGATTTCCAACGATATAAGATTCGCCTAAATTCGATGACCGGATACGAAGTTATGGCTATTTTAAGTTTTAGTTGCAAAACACCATCATTTGGACCATTAGCGCATCGCGGAACAGTATTAATTCCTAATTGTCATTTTACAGTAGCCCTCCGCTATATTGGCACATCACGGAGAGGGACAATTTCCCGTTTGTCAATTTCCATAGGTCCAGAGCGATAATGGCGCGGCGCGGTGCTCCATGTGCCAAAATGACATTCCAAAGGGGCACCACAATGGCTCCACATTGCAGAGTCTGTCCAGTTCCCATTTGTCGATTTCCAGTGAGCCACCATGATAGTGACGCATCGCGGTGGCCACCCAGTTCGCAAAATGTTGCATTTTTTAGTTTTGTTTGGGAGTTTAAAGAGGGCATTTTGGTCATTCTCCCAGCCCCTAGTCCATCTTAAACATTGGATTAAACCCCTCCAAAGCACTTTACATTCAATTTTCATCAAATTTCTCTCAAACAAAACCCTAGATCATCAAGCTTTCTCCCCAAGCAACTCAAATTCCTCCATTATTCTTCCAAGGAAACTCAAGATTTGGAATCCCTAAGTCAAGAACTCCAAGAATTCATCTCCAAAGCATCAATAGAGATCCGAGTATTAACAACTAGATCATCAATTAAGGTATGTGGGGTTTGAACAAGGATAATCCTTTCATCCTTGTTCCCAAAACTTTATTTTAATTACAAAATTTCTGAATTATATATGATTTTCCATGAATTTCAAGTTAGGTTTTATACCCATTATCATTATTTGCAAGATTATGAGATTTTCCGTGATTTAGAAGTTGAATTACATGATTATGTTTATGTTTCCATGTATATTGCTGAAATTTCTAGATTTTGGGTTGATTTATCAATAATCATATTATCAAGCATGGACATTTTGATGATTTAACCTAAGATTGATGCATGAGTTATTTATCCCAAGATTGAATATGGTTACTTCAAGAAAGATTGATGCTTTAAGCATCTTGTGAACATATTATTTTCAGATTTTTGAAAAAGCTTTGATCTTTGATCAACAGTTTAATTATGGAATCCACTTTACAGAATTTAGATCAGCTTTATTTATAGATTCCAAAAGATAAATGCATATTTTGTTTAAGATAAACCCTTATGCTAGTTTTAAAAGTAGATTTCCAATAGAATGAGCGTAGCAAATAATAAGGGAGTAGTATTTAGCACCGAGCGGTAAGTGTGGGTTTAGCGCATCCTGCTTTCATAGAACTACGTAGCCAACGTAGGTACAAATTATCAGATTATTTCCATTTCTATATGGATGACATATTTAGCTTGTGATCGATCACATGGGTAGGTTATACTCCCTAGCAAGAATATGACGCCTCTCCCCAACGTGAGGTTTCTTCCTTAGGAGGATGAGACATTGGACTCCATGTTAGCTCATATGGTTTATGTCGGTTAAGAGAACCTCCCTTCAGATAAACTAATTTCTTTAAAGCACTAAGATGAAGTATTTTCCAGATTTCAGAAATTAAGTGTAAAGGCTCACAAACTTATTCAGACATTATTTTACTTAAGATTTCAGTTACAGAATTACAGTTTTTAGTTCTCAGACAAAAAAGGTGAGCCCTTTTTCACTTAGCCTATATGGTTTTAGAATAAGAACATAATACAAATTTCAGAACTAAGTGTAATGGCTCACAAGATTTAGATTACATGTTTTCTTATTAATGGTTTGACTTTCAGGTTTCAGATTTCTCAAGCTTACGTGAGTCAGTTACATTTAGCATACATGATGTTTTATAGAAATAGTGATGATATTGTTTACTTATTGCATGCACCCCCATATACTCAGTACATCATCAAAGTACTGATCCACATATACGTCTATGTGCTACATTGTCTCATAATGTAGGGTCAGGTGCTCAGTCTCAGCATCGACAGTGATTTTCGAGCATCTCATCTACATCCCTGCAGTTGGTGAGTCCTCATAGTTCGGGGACTTAGCTATTCATGTTTTAATTTATTAGTAGATGTTCCTTTATTTATTTCAGATAGTTTGAGTCCACTGGGGCCTGTCCCAGTGACTCTCTAGACTCAGTTAGTAGAGGTTTGTCGGACAACCAGATTCAGTCTTAGATCTCAGTTGTCGTATTCAGACTTGTCAGTATTTGTTTAAATAGATTGATGACATTAGTACCTTCAGATATATTTAGATTATTCAAATATTTTTTCGCATTTTATCATGATTTTATACTTATATTTCCCCCATGTTGAGATTCAGATGTGTTAGAAGGCAGACAGGGTTAGCTCAGGACTACTTGTAGTTCGGAGCACCGTGTGGCATCCTGGGAACTAGATTTTGGGGGGTTACACAACCATTTACAACCAAACATCCAACCAATACCAATACCAACAACAATCCCAATACCGATACTGACACCGCCCATGCCCAAAGTAGTTTGACAAATTCTCTAATCAAAACCAAAGAATATCCAGTCGAGACGTGCCCGTGACCATAGACAAAACCAATTTCAAATAAATAGTTAAAACATAAAATAAACCAATGCATGAAATGGGGCCATCCGAAGTATGGAAGGTCACCACTTCAGTTTGAATCACCAGTTGATCCCTAATCCTAGTCAAAGTGTAGGAGATATGGCCAGTTCCTATATCGCGTGGGGATACAACGTTTGAAGATGGATAGCGGGGTGAATGCTACCATGAAACTCGGGGATAAGGATAAAATAATGATATAATCAACAGTTAAAATCATTTTAAAGACAGTGCACAAAGTCAAATTCAAATACATAGATATATATATATGTCACTTTTGGGATAGGAAACAAGGCTTAACATGCGTTTCAAAACTTCAGCCTGGATTGCATAGCTCAACTGTCATATAATAGTACCCCTGAGCTATATGGGCCCCAGCTATCACCACTGGTCGGGCCCTAGTGCATGTAGCCGCACGAATCAGAAAATAATATCCTATATATGCACATGGCAGACTTAAACCCTCTAACATATACCAAGGTGACTTAATCACTCAATCATATAATGATTTATAGGGGACTCGACCCTCCCTAATCATGAAATAATAATAAGGGGGATTCAAACTTCCCTATTAACTTTGACCCCCGCGTTGGCAAGTGCAGTTTTCAATATCGATCACTCGGACCTTCATTTTTACGACTCAGCTACCCAACCCTTATTAGAGCCCAATTAAAACAGTTGTCACACATTCCCATTCAATGAACCCCGATACATATTTAGGCATACATTGTTGGTATCGACATACCAACTACATTTGCAAGGTAACACATCATGCCAAAACAACTTTCATTAACTTAGGGAGAAAAACTCCCTTTACTCATTAATACACATTGGGGAACACCGACTTCCTTTGTTCATTAAATCATACCATTGTATTTTAAATACTTTTTTACATCTTGCAATAGTTCAAGACTAGTTCAATTTTACAAATTTTCATAGTTCTCATAACTAAAGCCAATTTCACATTATGGGGTTGGGGTTATAACCACTTCAAAAGTCACAAGTTTGAAAAAGTCACAATTCCCTAATTCATTCACCATACCCATGCACCTACAAGTTTAAAACCATATTACAAGCTTGAAAAATCATATATATAAACCATGGAAAACATTGTTCAATTCATAACATTCTAAACCTCCAATCTTTGTTTCAAAACCAAAACAACAAACTCATGAGCAACACTCTAAATTACATGCTTTTGCAAAATTATCAATGAGGGAAGAGTAACATGCCTGGGATACCAAAAAATTTGGAGAAGAAAGCACCCTTAGAACCATAGATGACCACTTTCTTTGAAACCTTAGCCTTAACTTAAACAAAGAGTTTGAGAGAGAATTAGGGAGTGTTTTATTGGGAATGAGGTGATAATGAAGTCCCAAGGAAGGATTTAAGTCGTGGGATCCCAGGGTTTAAAGTGCTAATCCAGAGTGCCCTCAACTTAAAATCTGTAAAAAACCCGCCTTTGGCTATGAGTCAACCCCTTGACTCGTACCTACACCTTATGACTCGTGACCATGAGTCGTAACCAAGACAGGGACTAGGACCTCCATACACTGCCCACCTTATGACTCTACCAACCCATTCGTAAGGAGATCTTATGACTCGTAAGGTCTAGTCGTGAGCAAGGAAGAACCTAAATAAATTGAACACTGGACACCCTACGATTTGAACCTGTTACTCATAACATATCCTCACGACTCATAGTGGCCCACTCATACTTAGATCAGAACCTTGCCACTAAGTTTCTAGTTTGGTTACGACCAGACATTAAACACCAAAGATTCCTACAACATCAAACACCACACATTAGAGCACACAACCACCTACAATTTAAGATCAAGAACTTAAATAGGATATAGCTCAAGATAAGAGTGCTAGCTTTTGTCCCTTAATTATTAACTTGGGGTTTTGACTCTAATATTACTATGAACACACTATGGACATTACATTTACATTAGATAATACTTAGAAGCTTATTTATACAAAGAATTACTCATTAAACCCAAGAGAAATCCTCAAAACAAGACTAATTAAGCCTGGATAATAACACTGAGGTACATAAATCCACCTCAAATTAAGTAAAATGCCCTGGGTTTTGACCCTTAGAATATTTCTTAGATTTTTGGCTTCTGGACATCATACAATTTAGGGTACTAGTAGTATTATAGGGTATGGGTTAGGTGACCCAGTTGTTTGTTGTCCAGTGTTGGGTGGTGTTGGTCGGTTAAGTTTTTGGAATACATACGACTAGGTGTATACAAATCGTATGGTTGGTGATGGGTCATTTGTTTAGGTTTTCCTTCACTTAATCTTTAGTAACTTAACATGGATCTGAGTACGAGTTGCTCACCATGAGTCATGATGTTAGGGTATGAGTCATATAGTCCAACTCACATGTTAGACAATGTTTAACCCCTCATGATTTTGCCTAGGGTACAATTTGATGGTACTAATCGTATGGTTGGGTACGATTTGGCTTGGGTGGTTGTATGTTGGATAGTGTTGGGATCTAATGAGAGGCCTATGGTATGAGTTTTGGGTACCACTCATATGATAGGGTATGACTGGTATGGGGTGGTTGTACCATCCTACGGGAATTTTAAGCAATTAAGTTAAGGTAATCTAGACATTTCCCCTCTTAAGGCCCCATGACTTATAGAACTCTTGGGATATCATTTAACCTATTTGCAATCACTCAAACTCTATTAAAACTCTCTAAAATTCTCTCAAGGCTCTTGGGTCAAGAAAGGCTAGAGTTTCATCAATAGGATCAATTTGGGGCTTATAAGAGTGATTTCTCTCTATCATTTTCTTAATCTAAAGCATGATAATCCTCCCTCATTGTTAGTTACAACTAAAGGCATGTTTTATAAATTGTTTTTATGGCATAAATGTTGTATGGTTTTGGGTTTTCAATTATATGTTGTGGTTTTTGGTTATAATGGTTGGTTATGGTTTTCCCATGTCTTTTACTTATGGTTTTCATATTATTATGGTGGTTTGAACAATTAAATGCATGGGAATGTTAATTGGTACTTAGTTTTGGCTTTACAAATACTGTGCCCCCAATATGTTTGATAAAATACCAGTGACAATGTTTTTGGTTAAATTTTTGGACTTTCATTGAACTATTGCATGGTATAACTTGGTAATAGAACCCTAAATAGTATAAATGGTTTGGAATAATTAAACGGTAATGTATTTCTCATTATGGTTGGTCTAATTGAAAGCCTTGTGGGGTACAAGGGAATCCCTAAGCAATCATAATAATGATCACTTGTGGGGTACATGAGATTCTCCCAAGTCAACTTAATAATGTAATCTATGGGTATATTGGAATCCCTTCTTCCATAAAAGGTCTAAGGACAATGCTTACAAGCTATAGTCGGTATGACTATACCACTACTTATAGTGTTGGTTAGTAATAAATAGAATGGTGGTTTGGTTGTGTGGCAATAGTTTTACTTAGGAAAAAATAGTTGGGTGTGATATCTAATCATTAAGGTATGAGTCCAATAGATGGACACTAGAAACTCATGTTTGCCTACGTGAGGATTGGTTATGGAGACCACATATGAAACTTACGGGTACACGAGAATCCCTTAAGTATAATTGTACATATGTATCATGGATAGCGTAGGATACTCGGGAATCCTCTACTCCTATGGTATCTTTAGTTCATGTGTCTACACACATCGGGGCCTGATCAGGGGGTTACACTTGACCCATGTAGCCCATGGGTAGTTCTAGGACGGTTAAGCTACACATACCCAGTTTAATGGTTTTAATGGTATGCTAAACCGGTTCCCTTCCCAGCATGGCTATATATATGTATATATGGTTGTGAATGCATATGGTTGGTTTACTTGGTTTTAAAGGTTGGAATTATTTTATCCTTATCCAGAGTACATGTTAGCATTCACCCACTAACCCATCTTCGGGCGACTGTATCCCCACATGATACAGGAATCAACCATTCTACTCTTTTTGCTTAGGATCAGATTCAAGATCAGTTGTTGGATTGAATTGGTGAGCTTCCATATTTCAAAAGGCTCTATTTTATGTCATGGATGTCTTTACATACTTTTATTATTTCATAGATATTGGTTTTCGATATGGTTGGGGGTATGTCCCAATCAGATATTATCTTACTTTTGATTAGAGGCTTTGTGGAACTACTATGGGTTGGTATGGGCGATGTTGGCAGTGGTACCAGCCTTAGTATTGGCATTGGTATTGGGACTGATATCATTTGACTATATTTATGATTATTCCATCCTATAATGTTTTGGATTATATGTATTATTATTGGAACTCATTTGGTATAGATATGGATTGGTTTATGGTTTTGTTTTGGTTTTGGTTATTGGTTAGATAAAGGATGTTGGACTTGTGTAGGTTGGTCATGGTCATGGACCTATTCTAGAGTCTGGAATTGTAATAAATGTTGTCTTATTATACATTCAAAATTTATCCGACTCAGGGTATGTGTATTTAGAGGTTGGGTTGGGTACGGAGGTGGTCCCCGGTCCTGGTTAGACTAGGGTTGCCTATTACGACAAGGCCCCTGTTTGGGTCGTGTCAAGTTGGTATCAGTGCTTTAGGATCATGGTCAATTGGAAGTCCACAAAGTTGTGCCGAGTAGAGTTTTTTTTAAGGAAGTGCAGTACGCCACACTTATAACAGAGAGGCTACAAAGCATTGAGGAATGTTTCTCTTTCTTTGTGTTCTATTTTCAATCTTGGAGTCTAAGTCCTGGAATTTCCTCTAATTTTGTTTTTTTGTCTTTTCAGATTATGCCTTAACGATTTGAAGTTCATTGAAACTCCTCTGTCCCAACCGGGGACAATATTGATGGGACACGTTCTACTCAGGGGATCCATACTCGGTCTAGGGGTCCAGTCCCTAATTTCTATGTAGTTCCACATGTTCCTTCTAACCCTCCCCAGGTTCCTCAAGCAAACGTGATGAATACAGAGTTTTTTCATTAGATTCATGTTATTGCTTAATTGGTTGCTTCTCAAGCTAAGCGTGGTGCATTTGGTATTACATCTTCTTAGGCCCCAAGGGTTGGCTAGTTTATGAGGTTGAATCCTCCAACTTTTACTGGTGTTAAGGTGGAGGAGGATCCTCAGGATTTTATGGATGAGATAGAAAAGATCTTCAGGGCTATGCAGGGGATGAATGTAGAAGGGGTGAATTTTGCTTCCTATCATCTAAAAGATATGGCGTACCTATGGTATGAGTAATGGGATTAGGCATGGGGTGAGGTTGATGAGTATTCTCTGTGGGAGACTCTTTCTAATGCATTTTTGGATTGCTTTTTTCCTCAGGAGTTGAGGGAAGCAAATGCAAGGGAATTCATTAATCTAAAATAGGGGAAGATGTTGGTCAAGGAATATGGCTTGAAGTTTCCCCAGTAGTCTAGGTTTGTCTGGAATTGGTGTTTGATGTGAGGTCTAGAATGAGAAAGTCTTCTTTAGGACTGTCTTGTGTGTTGATCCTTGAAAGCAGACTGTATTGCTGAACAAGGACATAGATATTTCTAGGTTGGTTGTCATATTTGTAATACCCCGTATTTCCCTAGCATGATTCAAGTCCCAATACATGAGTATTCATATATAAAATTTTCGAAATACCCATTATTTTTTAGTCTAGAGCCTTCCATTGCATAGAAAATTCAATTAGCCTTCCAACGATATAAAATTCACCCAAATCCGATAACTGGGTAAGAAGTTATGACGATTTTAAGTTTCAATTGTTAAACACTATCATTTAGGTCAGTAGCGCATCGCGGAGTATGTCTAAATGACAATTGTCAATTTCCAGTGTGACTCCATAATATCACCACGTCGTAGAGGGCTTCAAATTTCCAATAGTCCAATTCCAGTAAGGGACCGCGATATTGGCGCGTCGCGCCAAGGATCCAATTCAAAATTGTCAGTTTCCCATAAAGCAATGTGATTGTACCGCATCGTGCCAAGTTTCTAGGTCACATCCAAGGTGGAAACTCGATACCACCACATTGCTCCACCAGCTATATTCCCAGTTAGCAATTTCCAGTGGCTTGACGCGATAGTGGTGCGTCGCGCCAGGGGGCGAAATCAGGAAAATTTGACAAAAAGTTAAAATTTTGTCTAGGGTTAAAATAGTCTTTTCCCCATCATTTTAATCCACCCAGATATAGGATTTAATCCCTAAAAATGTCTTAAGCTTATTCATTAATAGCTTTTTCCCCAAATCAAAGAACATTCTCTCCCAATCAAGAAAACCCTAGCTTCTAAGAATTAAGGACAATCCTCAAGAATTCAAAAAGAACTTCAAGAAACTCATCAATTAAGGTATGTTAAATGTTCATTCATGGGTTCCTTTCACCCATGAAGTCCAAGTGTCCGATTTTAAATTACAAATTTATAATCTTTTCAAGTTACTTTGTTTTAAATTAAATTTTCAACCATAAACTATGATTCTACACCATGTATGAATGAAATTGTTGTTGATATTCAATTTCCCATGTTTTAATGTTATCAATCATTGAGTTATATCATGATTTAATGCTATTCATGTGAATTCATGATATTACTACAAATTCCATAACCTTCCCATGATTTGATTAAGCTATGAACTATAAGTGTTTGATAAAATGCCTACAAGAATGAGTATTTAATAAAAGACTTCATGCTATATCCTCCAAGATTTAGTGTCATTTTACTATTATTGTTTTGAGTCCTGGGGGTATTGAATACCCAAAAACCATAGCTATTTATTTAGCCTCGATTCAGTATCTTCAGATTATATTATGAACATTATCAGAACAGTTAGTTAAACTCAGAACAGTCTAGTATTTTAGTGTCTTTCAGTTGGGAGTAGGATTTAACACCGAGCGAGTGTAGGGATGGAGGCTTCCCTATCAGATAGGCAGAGTCGCTAGTAGCAGTCCCCAAACTCCAGAACTAAGTAGCCAACGTAGGATATGAGAAGTCACCCGTCAGTTCAGGCTTGATACCCTTAGTCTTTTGGGACAGTACATCAGTATAGTGTATCCACATATCCAGTGTTAGTACCCGTGGCATGGTACTAACACCCTTCCAACTGGGATTACAAGTTGGACCCCAATTAGCTCAGATTAGGGCATGTCGGTTATATGATACCTCCCACAGTCTCAGTTATAATTTTAGTCCAGTAATCAGTTCAGACATTCAGTCTTAGTATTGTTTGACCAAAGCATACTGATATCAGTTTACAGACTTTTATTCAGCTTATGTTATATGCTTGGTCATGCATCCCCAGTATCTACATATTTCACGTACCTTTAGTATTTACAGACTTTCATGCATACATATTATTTATAGATTTCATATATTTTCAGTATCTAAAGATTTCTGCTCTCTATTCAGTATTCCATGTTTTATATATATATTCAGATAGTTACTATTCCTATTCATGAAACCATTCATATTAGCCTACCTTATTTAGCATACCAGTACATTCAAAGTACTGATCGCATACTTTTCTTTTGCACTACGATGTATTATATCATAGGTTCTGACGCCCAGTTTCTAGATCGCATTTAGACATCTCATACTCTCAGTAGTAGTAGTGATGAGTCCTCATATTTCAAGGATGAATTATTTTATTTCATGCTTTCAATCTAGTAGTTAGTTGGAGTTAGTTGGGGCCTATCCCATCAACTCACAGTTGTTCAGTTTAGAGGCTTTCAGACACTACAGTTAGTTATTCAGTATTCAGACTTCAGTTGACATGTCAGCTAGTCATTCAGTTTATTTCAGATTCAGATAGTCATTTTTCAGATTCATAATTCAGTATTTGTTTCAGATATTAAAACCTTATAGTGTATCAATTATTCTTCTGATTTATGGTTATGTTATTTAGTGCTCACAGTAGGTACGAGCTCTTGGGTTAGCTTATGGTTCTTCAGGACTGTAAGAACTGTGTGACGCCCAGGGTGTACTCTTGGAGTGTTACAATATGCAATAGGTAGAAGAGGAAAAGAGAAAGCAGGCTGAAATAGGGGAGAGGCAGGGTAAGAATTTTAGGTTCTCTGATCAGGTTGGAAAATAGTAGAGTGGTTGGGATGGTGGTAAGTTGTAACACCCCGAGTCTGCATCCCGGATGCTACACGGTGCTCATAATCCCGAAGGACCACAAGCTAACCCATGACTGGTACCTGCTGCAGTAATTGAAT
Organism: Capsicum pubescens; assembly: GCA_030864215.1. Classification (NCBI taxonomy): domain Eukaryota; kingdom Viridiplantae; phylum Streptophyta; class Magnoliopsida; order Solanales; family Solanaceae; genus Capsicum; species Capsicum pubescens. Next base: position 67,532,669 of record CM061539.1, on the reverse strand, counting down.
AATAATACTATAACTTTGCAGAAATTGGAAATTTTTTTCCATAAGGTTCAAATATGAAATAAATACTGAATATGGTATCACAATACCAAATCTAAACATCAATATTGAAAACTGAACAACTGTCTAAAAATACTCTAGTCTGGAAAGCTTCTAAATTGTCTGAATTATGGAGTTTATGGGACAAGTCCCCAAGTAACTCCGACTACTGAAAATGAACTGAAATAAATAATCATATCCTCGAACTATGAGGACTCACCACTAACTCTGTATGCTGAGAATCTGAACTTCTAAGGGTGCTCGGGAGCCTGTGCGTTTGAACCTATGATATAAGACATCATAGCGCAAAAGAAAGGCATACGTCAGTACTTTGAATATACTAGTATGCTCAGTGAGGTAGGCTGAACTGCATGGGTTCATATGCATGAACAATACTAACTGAATAACATGAGTATGACTGAATAAAAGTACATGCATGAATACGTAAACTTTAACTTAGATCATAATAACACCGAATACTGAATCTGAATAGTGATTAACTGATATTTGAGTGTACTGATACTGAATTACTAATAACTGAATGACTGTATTTGATAGCCTTGATTCTATGGAACTATACTGAGATGAATGACGGTGTTTTATATTCCTAAATCTGCGAAACTGAACTGAGTTCCATACTGAGACTAGATCTGAAATAGAGACTGTGGGAAGTAATCATCTAACCGATATGCCCCCTCTCTAACTGATTTGGGGTCCAACCTATAACCCTAGTTGGAAGGGTGTCAATACCGTACCATGTGTAAGGATAAGTGCTGAGTCACCCTCATCTGGAAGGTGCTCTGAATGAGAATAGTGTTACCCTCAACTGGCAGGTAGATCACCTCATCAGCCCTAAACTGGCAGGTTGTTGTCTCAACCTACGCTGGCTACGTAGTTCTGGAATGCAAGGACTGCCTCTAAGGATTACACCCTTTTACTATAAGGTGGGTCCCCATCCTTGGGTTCACTCAGTGATGAATCCTACTCCCAACTAAATAGACACTGGACTGAAATTTAAACGGTACTAGGCTGAACTGAACTGTTATAAATCATGTTATATGATTGAACTGAACTAATTTTTCTGTACTGAATTGGACTGATTCTGAGTTCACTGAGTTTTCCTAAGTTCTATAACTGACCGAATTCTATTAATCGTGACATGACTGATACTACTCTATGACTGACCATGGCTCTAGGAAAACAGCTAAATTATCGGGTATTAAATACCCGCAGAACTCGATAGCATAAATTTAAAAGACATGGCATAATCTTGAGACATGGTAACTAACTACTTAGTCATCATTCATTTATTTGGGCATTTAAGCAAACACTTGTATGACATGAACTGGCATACATACTAACATGATATAATTTCACTATTCAACTCACATGGACAATTCATCAAACACTTGTGGGGCATAATATATATGCACATAATACTAAAATAACATGTGAGCATCGTGATTCAATATCAATTTCACAATTCCAAGGGTTTCAACGTAAATTCACATAATAAAGCACACATGACAATTAACTCAACATGAATCTTGTAATAAATCATGAAATAGAAAATCAATTTAGTAATAATCATGAATACACTTTAATTCACATCATGGAAATCATGAAATCAACCTACATAAACTTTAAACGAGTTTCTTGGACTCCAAGGGTGGAAGGAACCCTTGGATGAACACTTCACATGCCTTAGTTAGTGAATTCTGGAATATTAATGGTGGAATCTTGAGCCTTGAATTTGAATTTAATTCACCTAGGGTTTTTCTTCTTGAGAAATTTGTGAAATAATGAATATAACTTGCTAAAAGAGGGCTAAATTTCATGTTATGGAGGCTGAAGGGCGTAGGAAAAAGACTTAAAATAACCTTGAGGATGCAACTTTTTAATGACTATAAACTAAACCATCGACGCGCAGGCCGACGTGTTGTGTCGTTGGCATCAATGAGATATCCAACGCACCACGTCGAGTTCGTATTGGTTCATTGAAATTTGATGCTGGAAGATGGGGAAAACATTTATCAACGTGATAGTCGACGCGATGTGTCAAGATCGTGTTGATTCACTGGTTTAGGATTTTAAAGGTGCTTCAAACGAAATCAAAAAAATCTGAAACTTGTCCGGGAACATCTATTGACATTCCTGATCATTAATTAACTCAAATATCAATATTTAATGGTCGTAAAGGTCTCGAAATAAGATTGTCAACTTTTGAAGGCTAAAATAACACTAAATCTGAATACTTAGCTAGAATTTTCTAAGTATGGGACCCCTTAACAAGCTTAAAGGACTAAATTAAGCTAAGAATTTTGCGAGGTCTTACATTATCTCCCTTTTGGAAACATTCATCCTCAAATAAGACTAACTAAGCTGAGCATACTGGTAGATTGAACTTACTTACTAGACATGAACATCTGAAACTTGATTATCTGATTGTCATTACTGACATACTAAGTTTCATACTGAACATGCATATCTGATGCATGAGTACATGACTGAACTGACTCATGAACACATAACTGAATATGCAATGGTAATTGATACCAAGTTTGTAATGGAAAATTTGATCATGAAACTGAATAAACTTAAGAAATACTATTACCTTGAGCTGAATCTGAGTTTGCGGAGAAGAGGTAAGGAACTTGGTCCGCATATCTGCTTCTACTTCCCAAGTAGCTCCCTCAACAGACTAATTCCGCCAAAGAACTTTGACTAGAGGGACTTCTTTGTTCCTCAGTCTGCGAATCTGATAATCAAGGATTTTGACTGAAATCTTTTCGTAAGAGTGGCTATTCTGAACATCTATGTCCTCTATGGGGACTACGGAGGATGGGTCACCTATGAATTTTTTTATCAAGGAGACATGAAACACTGGATGGATTGAAGATAAATCTGAAGGCAACTCAAGATCGTAAGATACCTTCCCCAAATGGTTGAGAGTTCGGTAAGGACCGACATATCGGGGACTGAGCTTCCTCTTCTTGCCAAATCATTTCACTCCTTTCATAGGAGAGATTTTCAAGTACACGTAGTCACCAATCTCAAACTTGAGATCTTTTCTGCGTATATCTACGTACGATTTTTGCTAGCTTTGAGCTGTCTTAAGACTTTCCCTGATCAACTGGACTTTGTCTAAGGTATCAAATACCAAGTCACGCCCTACCACTATGGCCTCACCCATTTCAAACCAACCAATGGAGATCTACACCTCTTCCCATAAAGTACTTCAAATGGAGCTATCTGAATACTGGAATGATAGCTGTTATTGTATGCGAACTCAATCAAAGGCAAGTGGTCATCCCAACTACCTTTAAAGTATATGGCACACGCTCGCAGCATATTCTCTAAAGTTTGAATGGTCATTTCTTCTTGGCCATCTGTCTGAGGGTGAAAAGCTATACTAAGGTAAACTCGGGTGCCAAGACCCATTTGGAATGCCTTCCAAAAATGAGAGGTGAACTAGGTACGTCTGTCTTAGATAATTGACAACGGAACACCATGCAATCTGACCAACTCCCTGATATAGAGTTTGGCATAATCCTCGGCTGAATAAGAGGTATGGACTGGTAGGAAATGAGTTGATTTGGTCATTCTGTATATAATAACCCAAACTGAATTGTGCTGACGACGAGTACGAGGCAAGCCCATCACAAAGTCCATGTTCACTTCTTCCTATTTCTAGGTTGGAATACTGAACTCTTGTATGGACCTACTAGGCTTATGATGCTCAATCTTAACTTGCTGACATGTTGAGTACTTAACCTCAAACTTTGCAATATCTCTCTTCATCCCACTCCACCAATAGATCTCCCATAATCATGGTACATCTTAGTGGCTCCTGGATGAATAAAGTAGCACGCACCATGCACTTCTGCAAGAATTCACTATCTTAAGTCGTCTACATCCCGCACACATAGCCGACCCTGACAACGCAACACACCATCTCCCCCTTGGGAGAAAACCTCTACCTTCTGATCTCTGACAGATTCTTTCAACTTAACTAGACTGGGATCTCTATCTTGCTTTTCCTTTACCTCAAAAACTAAGGATGATTCTAAACTACTCTGCACCTATACACTACCTTCTATTGAATCGACTAAGCGGACACCTAGTCGGGCAAGCTGATGAACTTCCTGAGCTAAATTTTTCTTATCATCTTCCATGTGAACAACACTACCCATAGACACCCTACTGAGAGCATCAGTCACTACATTGTCCTTTCCTGGATGATACAGAACACTCATGTCGTAGTCTTTCAACAACTCCAACCATTTTCTCTGACCGAGATTTAGATCTTTCTTAGAGAATACATACTGCATGCTTTTATGGTCTGTAAACATATCAACATGAACCCCATACAAATAGTACCACCAAATCTTTAAGGCAAACACTACTGCTTCTAGCTCAAGATCATAAGTAGGATAATTCTTCTCATGGGGTTTAAGTTGTCTAGAGGCATAGGCTATGACCTTAACTTTATGTATCAGAACACACCCCAAACCAACTCTGGAGGCATCATAATACACAATAAAGCCATATGAACCATCTGGTAATGTCAAAACTGGAGCTGTAGTGAGTCGAGTCTTCAACTCTTGAAAACTCTTTTCACAAAAATCTGACTACTGGAATTTGACCTTCTTCCGAGTTAGTCTGGACATAGGGGATGCAATAGATGAAAATACCTTAAAAAACCTTTGGTAATAGCCGACCAAGCTCAAGAAACTCCTGATATATGAAGGAGAGATAGGTCTGGGCCAGTTTCTTACTGCTTCAGTCTTTTAGGAATCAACCGTAATGCCATCACTGGAAACTATATGGTCGAGGAAGGCCATTGACCTTAGCCAAAATTTGCACTTGCTAAATTTGGCGAATAGCTGATGGTTTCTGAGGGTCTGTAAAACTATTCTGAGATGGTCTGCATGATCATGTTCACTGCGGGAGTAGACAAGAATATCATCAATGAATACTATAATGAACATGTCCAAGTATTGCTTGAACACGCGGTTTATCAAGTCCATGAAGGCTGTTGGGGCATTGGTAAGACCGAAGGACATGACTAAGAATTCATAGTGACCATATTGAGTTGTAAGACTCCATAAAAGTTTTAGCTTAACCCAGTCCTTTAAGATTGTTAAGAGGTCCCAGACTTAGAAAATTTTAGCTAAGTATCAAGACTTAGAATCATTTTACCCATCCAAATTTGGAGGATTTTATTTCTGACTTTCCCAGCCTTAGTTTATCAATTTTTAAATTGATTCATGATCAGGATCACTTGTAGGTTATCTAAGGTGAGTTTCGGATTTTTTAGACTAGCGTAAGGGCGAGTTTGAATGCCCAAAATAGTGAAGGGTCGTGATAGCCCCGCATCGCGAGGGCCAGTCAACCCAAGTAAGGGTCGCACCGCGATAGCTACTTGACCCAAGTAGGGGTCGCGTCGTGATGGCTTTTTTACCCAAGCAAGGCTTACGAAGCGAGGGCAGCCCTATTCAACACTATTTTAATATGGGTTGTGGGGGAAAATGGGTTATTTTCCCCACCCTTATTCAGCCTTAACACAAAACTAATCAGCCTATAGGGAAAAATCTCATTCTTTACTCATAAAAAACTCTCTCAAAAGCAAGCCCTAGCCTCACCAAGTTCAAGAATTCATGTCTCAAGAACTTATTTTGATCTTCTCGAAAGTAGTAATCAAGGTATGTGAAGTGTTCATCCAAGGGCCCCTTTCACCCTTGGAGTTCCAGAAACCCTTTTCAAAATCTTAAATCATGATTTCCATGTTGTGGGTTATTTGTATTCATGTTAATCTTGTTGTGTAATTTCCAAGATGATGTCTATAATGAATTTCATAAATTTATGTTAGCATGTGGGTTGAAATCTTTGAAATTGAAGTGAATATTGTAGCCATGATGTATTGAATTATTATTCATGCCCAAGTATAATGTGATGCCTCCCATGTGTTTGCCAAATTGCCTATGTGAATTATTGGTGTATTTATGACATAATAGCATGCATCCCTATACATGTACAAGTTCAAGATTTACAAGTGTTTGATGAAATTCCTTAGAAAGTGAATTATGAACATGTGGCTATTGTTATGCCTTTAAGATTTATGTTATGCTTTAAGATTTAAGCTATTGAGTCCTGGGGGTATTTAATACCCAACAATTTATCTTTATACCTAGAGCCAGTGTCAGTTACAGAATAGCCCCAGTCAGGTCAGGATCAATGGTACTTTTTGTCAGTTTCAAAACTTAGGAAAACTCAGTAAACTCAGTACTAATCCAGTTCAGTATTCAGTTCAGTCCACATTAAACTCAGTTAGTTGGCAAAATTTTGTAGTATTCCGTCAGTCCACGGAACTCAGTGATCTCAGTTCAGTTCAGTCAAATAGTAATATCAGTAACAGTTCAGTCCATCCTAGTACAGACTAGAAATCAGCTTAGTGTCCATTCAGTTGGGAGTAGGATTCAGCACCGAGTGAACCCAAGGATGGGGACTCACCTGCTAGTAGAGGGTGTGATCCTTAGGATCAGTCCTTGTGTTCCAGAACTACGTAGTCATCATAGGTTGAGATATCTTCCTACCATATACTATGAGGGTTGATACATTTCATTTGAGTTTTCCTACCAGCGAGGGTTGATGGAAGACCTTCCTGTCAGAGAGGGTCAAATCATAACTTGTCCTTACCCATGGCACGGTATTGACACCCTTCCAACTGGGGTTACAGGTTGGATCCCAAATCAGTTAGAGAAGGGGTTGTCGGTTAGATGATTACCTCCCACAGTCTCATTTTTAGTCTCAGTCTCAAAATAGAACTCAATTAAGTTCTACAGATTCAGAACTATTAGATACAGTCACTCAGCTCAGTATAGAACTCAGTATAGTTCTAAAACATCAGGACTATCAAATACAGTCATTCAGTTATCAATAATTCAGTATTAACATACTTGAATAACATTTAATTAGTATTCAGATTCAATACTCTGTATTATTACGATCTCAATTACAGTATACATATTCATATATGTTCTCTTACTCAGTCATACTCATGTTATTCAGTCATTATTGTTCATGCATATGAACCCATGCATTTCAGCCTACCTCACTGAGCATACCAGTACATTCAAAGTACTGACGCATGCCTTTCTTTTGCTCTATGATGTCTTATATCATAGGTTCAGACGCACGGGCTCTGGAGCACTCTTAGTAGTTTAGTTTCTTAGCAGACAGAGTAGTGGTGAGTCCTAATAGTTCAAGGACATGATTATTTTCAGCATTTCAGTTTATTTTCAGTAGTCAGAGTTAGTTGGGGGCTTGCCCATCAACTCCACAGTTCCGACAGTTAGAGACTTTTTCAGACTAGAGTGTTTTTAGTTAGTTGTTCAGTTTTCTTTCAATATTGATTTTCAGTTTTCGGTATTATGATACCATATTCAACATTATTCAGTATTATTCAGCATTAAACCTTATGGTAAGTTTTTGCCTATTTCCGCATAAATATAGTATTATTACTCAATTATTACAGCAGGTACCAATCATGGGTTAGTTTATGGTCCTTCGGGATTATGAGCACCGTGTGGCATCTGGGGTACAGACTCAGGGTGATACAAAGTTGGTATCAGAGACAGGTTCAACAGTGTCCTAGGAAGTCTAAAATCCACATCTAGTAGAGTCTTGTGCATGGATGTGTTGCGCACCACACTTATGGACGAGAGACTATGAGGTGTTTTTAGAAAAGTTTCCCTTCTTTTAGTATTCATGTCTTATGAGTGAGCATGAGCTCCAGTAAAACTCTCACTCTAATCTACTTCTTCCTTTCACTTATAGAACATTCCTCAAAAAAGGACTAACAAAAGAAGAACCGAAAATCAGTTAGCACCTCAGCCCGTTCACGCAGATCCCCAGGACGAGCACATCTCTTACAGAATTCAGGGTTGCATTCACTACTCTAGCCAATTCAGTCGTAAGTCAGAATGAATAGCCAGCTACTATTCTGGCCAACCCTGTGGCCAATACTGCTGCAGCCAGGATTTGGGACTTCACCCGAATAAATCCTTCCTTATTCTCAGGCTCTAAGTTTGAAGAGGATCCACAGGAGCTCCTTAATCAGGTTCAAAAAGTCACAGATATCATGGGAGTGACTTCCAATGAGAGTGTTGAGTTAGCCACCTATAAGCTACAAGATGTATCCCATACGTGGTTTAAGAAGTGAAAGGTAGACAGGGGTGCAAATGCAGAGCCCATAGAATGGGAGAAGTTTGCTATGACCTTTTTAGATAGATTCTTTCCCTTAGAGCTGAAAGAAGCCAAGGTATTAGAGTTCATCAACTTAGGCAAGTCAGTATGAGTGTGAAAGAGTATTCCCTCAAGTTTACTCAGTTAGCCAGGTATGTTCCCCATGTAGTAGCAGACAATAGATCCAGAATGAGCAAGTTTGTGTCTGGGGTATCTGGTATAGTGGTTAAGAAGTGCAGGATTGCGATGTTGATTAGGGAGATGGACATATCTAGGCTTATGGTCGATGCTCAGCATATTGAGAAACAAAAACTTAAGAAGATGGAGAGAGAAAATAAGAGACCTAGATAGGTAGCTTTAGTTTTGCCCAACCGAGGTTAGAGGGTGGTAACTATTCTCAATTTAGTGAAAAGTTTTCATCCACGGTTCCATCTTCAGCTAACACACTAGTACCAAGGTTCAAGAATGACAGTCATAATATGGCGCCAGGCTCCAAAACCCAGAGTAGTGCAAGCGATGTTCGTACTAATCTGCTTTCTGAAGAATATGGTAAGAATCATAAGGGTATGTGTAGAGCCGACAGTGATATGTGTTTTAGATGTGGAGATTCAGGTCACAGAGTTCAAGACTATCCTAAGGCTGGTCTATGAAGTCAGTACAATCGTCCTTCAGCTCAGTTCGGTTGCCCGAATCAGCAGGGTGCCACTTCCTGTGCCGCCAGTGGGCAGCACCCAAATAGTTTTTATGCACTTCAGTCCAGGCAAGATCAAGAAATTTCCCCTGATACGGTCACTGGTACGTTATAGACCTCTCATTTACATATTTATGTCGCATCAGATCCAGGAGCTTCTCTGTCTTTTGTAAATCTTTGCATAGCAGTTAACTTTAAAGTCAGACCAAATATTAACAAAACCTTTCTCAGCCTCTACCCCAGTGGGTCAGTCTATCATAGCCCGGCGGGTATACAGGAACTATCCGGTTATGATATCTCAGAAAGTCAGGCTTCTAGATTTCAGTAGTAATATTAGTATGTGTAGAAAAGTAATGGGTAGGAATGATGCCCAACCCATCTTTACCTCAGTTTAAAGTTTTGTACTTCAGTCATCACGATACTTACACATGTTTTATGTCTTAGCTCCATGAACATAACTTATATTCACGCACTTTCTATAGAATTGTGTGCATTTCTAGTTCTTAGTATGAGGAGTTCCAGTTCACTCAGTAGTATGAATCATGTTCCATGAACATGGAAACTCCAAACTCAGGTCATGCAGCTTATGACTTCTGTACTCATGCCTTATAGTGTGTTCAGTCCTAGTTACTATCTGAATCGTAGTCTCAGTTACAGTCTTAGTTATAGTGTTAGTCTCAGTCCAGTAATCAGATCAAAAAATCAGTTCAGTTTTAGGTTTGCTTAACCATAGCATACAATTATAAGTTACTCAGTTATTAGTATTTCAGTACCTCAGCTTACAGAATATTTCAGAACCATGTTATACGCTTGGTCTTGCATTCTCAAATAATACATTTTTCATAAATTCATGCTCAGTTACCTCATATTACAAAATTCTAGCCTCGTTGTGATGTCTTATTCAGACAATGCCAAGCTTTCCTTACTCCCTAAAGTGCTGGCAACTAAAAAAAAATGTCAGAGAAAAGCTCTAGTTGAGAATAAGTTTTTAGTGTGAGTTAGTCCGTAAAGCCAGTAATTCAGTTTAGCAGTCAGATGGACAAATTCATGTGGTATGGTTTTCCATCTTTCCATCTAGTTGCACTATTTGAAGTCTCATGAATGTAACTATTCTAAGATGGACCAACCAGGAAATTGCGTATTCATCTTAGTTCATGTATCATGTCTTAGTTTTAGGCCTCAAATATTACATCACGATTCAGTTCATAGGTTCTTTGTGCATCACCCTAGTTTTCCTCAGTATCTCAGCCAAGTCAGTATTCTTCGGGGGACATAATGTCCCAAGGGGGAGATGCCCTATAACCTCAAGCTTTCATGTCCTAATCCTTCAGTTCTCTTCATATAAAGAATCCAGTTTGGAGTAGTAGGTACTCATAAGTTGAACCTCAAGTTCTAATCTCAAGGGGCTCAGTTCAGTTCACGTTATTCAGTTCATGTATTACATCCCAATTTCAGTCCTGTTCTCATGTTCCCATTTATGCGTACTTCAAAATGATCTTGGGTTCATTAGTATTTTTTGTTTAAGTAATAGTTTTTCCTTGAACTTACTCAGTTCCATGTTTAGATTACCTTTACAAACTTGGTACCAGTTACCTTGTATATTTAGTCATGTGTTCATGAGTCAGTTTAGTCATGTACTCATATATTAGATATGCATGTTCAGTATATATATGAAAAAATCAGCTTATCAGTATTCCCAATTATGTAGTCATAAATCATGTTCATCTAGGTACTCATGCATCAGATATGCATGTTCAGTATGAAATCCAGTATATCAGTAATCTCAGTAATGAAATCATGTTTCAGTTGTGAATGTCAAGTGTCTAAATTCAGTTTGCTAGTAATCCCAGTTTAGTCAGTCTTATTCGAGAATGAATATTCCCAAGGGGGAGATATTGTAAGACCCCATAAAATTTTATTGCTTAACTCAGTCCTTTAAGCTTTTTAAGGAGTCCCAAACTTGGAAAATTTTAGCTAAGTATCAAGACTTAGAATCATTTTAGCCTTCCAAATTTGGAGGATTTAATTTCTGACCTTCCCAGCCTTAGTTTGTTAATTTTTAAATTGATTCATGATCAAGGTCACTTGTAGGTAATATCAGGTGAGTTTCAGATTTTTTGGACTAGCGTAAGGGTGAGTTTGGATGTCCAAAATAGTGAAGGGTCGTGATAGCCCCGCATCGCGGGGGCCAGTCAACCCAAGTAAGGGTCGCGCCGCGATAGCTACTTGACCCAAGTAGGGGTCATGTTGTGATGGCTATTTTACCTGAGTAGGGCTCGAGATGCGAGGGCATCCCTATTCAGCACTATTTTAATACGGGTTGTGGGGGCAAATAGGCCTTTTTCCCCACCCTTATTCAGCCTTAACATGAAATTAGTCAGCCTATAGGGCAAAATCTCATTCTTTACTCATAAAAAACTCACTCAAGAGCAAGACCTACCCTCATCAAGTTCAAGAATTCAAGTCTCAAGAACTCACTTCGATCTTCTCGAAAGTAGTAATCAAGGTATGTGAAGTGTTCATCCAAGGGACCCTTTCACCCTTGGAGTTCCAGAAATCATTTTTAAAATCTTAAATCATGATTTCCATCTTGTGGTTTGTTTGTATTCATGTTAATCTTGATGTGTGATTTCCAAGATAATGTCTTTAATCAATTTCATGAATTTATGTACGCGAGCGTGGGAAAAAGACTTAAATAACCATAAGTACGCAGCTTTTTAATGACTATAAACTGAACCATCAACGCACAGGCTAACGCACCGCGTCGTTGGCATCAATGCGATATCCAATGCACCGCGTCGAGTCCGTGTCGGTTCACTAGAATTTGATGTTGGAAGCTGGGGAAAATATTATCAATGCGATAGTTGATGCGACGCATCAAGATCGCATTGATTCACTGGTTTAGGATTCCAAAGGTGCTTCAAATGAAATTTGAAAAATTTAAAACTTGTCCGGGAACATCTATTAACATTCTTGATTATTAATTAACTCAAATATCAATATTTAATGGTCGTAAAAGTTTTGAAATAAGATTGTCAACTTTTCAAGGCTAAAATAACACTATGTCTGAATACATAGCTAGAACTTTCTAAGTCTGGGACCACTAAGGACTAAATTAATCTAAGAATTTTGCGGGATCTTACATAAGTGGCCAAAGAATAAGTGGGGAGTTATGGTTCTTTCTCCACAGCTAGTGCTTCTTACCCAAAGTAGTCGAGGGATACGTGTCGGTAGAGTGATAACAACTTTAGGGCATAGGGTGCCTAATCTCAGGCTATTGGGGCTCAGTCGGCCTCATCATGTCCTTCTTGTAGGTTCTGTGGTCGGCTAGATTGGGGTTTTTGTGATGAGTGGAGGGACAAGTGCTTCAAATATGGTCAGCCAGTCCATATGATTAGAAATTATCCAATTGGTAAGGTTGCTTCGGAAGCGAACAAGGTTTTTGTTTCCTCTTCATCTGTTCCTACACCCAGGGGTGCTTCTTCTATATCTATTTTTATTTTTGGTACCGGCACAGGCCGAAATAGGTTATATGCTCTTGTTTCCCGACAGGAGTTTGAGGCATCGCTTAATGTCATGATTGGTACGTTACAACTTTTTTTTGTGACTTGTATTTTTTACTTGATCTGGGTTTAACTCTCTCTTATGTGACCCTATTTATGGCTGTGTATTTTGGTTTTGATCCTGAGGTTGTTTTGGATCCTTTTTTTATTTCTACCCCGGTAGGTAACTCTGTCGTTGCTAGAATAGTCTATAGGGGAGGTATCTATTGGTAACAAGAAGACTTTGGTAGATTTTTTTGAATTAGATATGGTGGATTTTGATGTCATTCTAGGGATGGATTGGTTACACTCGTGCTACGCGTCCTTTGATTATCGGACCCATAAGGTTGTCTTTACATTCCCTGGTGAACTGGTTATCAAGTGGGAGGTATGTTCTCTAGATCTTAAGGGGAGTTTTATGTCATATCTTAGATCTTGGAGGTTAATCTCTAAAGGGTGTCTCTATTATTTGGTCCAAGTTAAAAACTCTAACTCGGAAGGTCCTTCTTTGAATTTTCTTTTGATGGTGATTGAGTTTCCCTAGGTCTTTTTGGATGATCTTCCTGGTGTTCCTCCGGATACGAAGATTTAGTTTGGGATTGATTTAGTTATAGACACTTGTTCAATAGTTATTTTTGCTTATAGAATGGCTCCAGCTTAGTTGAGGGAACTCAAGGAGCAACTTAAGGATTTTTTGGATAAGGGCTTCATCCGTCCTAGTGTGTCCCCGTGGGGGGCACCGGTGTTATTCATGCATAATAAGGATGGTTCTCTTGAAATATGTATTGACTATTATCAGTTGAATAAGACACGGTTAAGAACAAGTATCCTCTTCTAAGGATGGATGACTTGTTTGATCAGTTGCAAGGAGACAAATTCTTTTCAAAGATAGATCTTTGGTCTAGGTATTATCATCTTAAGATTAGGGAGTGTATGCCCTTTAGATAGCTTTCTGTACCCGGTATAGGCACTTTGAGTTCTTAGTTATGTCATAAGATTTTACTAATGCCCCGAAAGTATTCATGGATTTGATAAATAGGGAATTCTACCAGTTTCTAGATTTATTTGTCATTGTGTTAATATATGACATTTTGGTGTACTCTAAGAGTGAGGTAGATCATGCCAATTACCTTCGTGTTGTGTTTCAGAATCTGAAGGAGAAGTAGTTGTATGCTAAATTCTCAAAATATGAATTCTGGTTGAACACTATCACTTTTCTGGGTCATATTATTTCTAGTGGGGGGATCATGGTAGATCCACAAAAGGTGGAGGTGGTTAAGAAGTGGCCTAGACCTATGACTCCAATTGACATTCAGAGCTTCTTAGGCTTGGCCAGGTATTATAGGAGGTTTTTGGGAAGTTTTTTATGATAGCTACCCTATTGACTAAGTTGACTCAGAAGAAGGTAAAGTTCTCTAGTCGGATGCTTGTGAGTGTAGTTTCAAGAAGCTGAGGGATAAGCTAACTTTGACTCTAATTTTGGCCTTACTTAAAGGTAGTGAGGGGTTTGTGGTTTACAGTGATATGTCTTGGGTGGGACTTGATTGTGTTGTGATGCAAAATGGGAAGGTGATTGCCTATGATTCTAGAAAGTTGAAGGTGCATGAGAGAAACTATCCAACTCATGATCTGGAATTATTAGCTTTGGTGTTTGCAATAAAAATCTAGTGGCACTATTTGTATGGAGTGCACGTGGACATCTTTTTTGATCATAAGATTCTATAGTATGTGTTCACTCAGAAAGTACTTAATCTCAAGAAGAGGAGATGGCTTGAGCTTCTCAAAGATTATGACATGAGTCTTCACTACCATCCAGGTAAGGCTAATGTTATTGTTGATGCTCTTAGTAGGTTATCCATGGGGAGTTTATCTCATATGGATAAGGAAAGGCGACAATTAGTGAAAGATATTCACCACATGGATAATCTTAGAGTTCGCCTTTTGGACTCCAAGAATGATGGTGTGTTGGTATAAGAAATGGTTCGATCATTTTTTAGAGAAGAGATCAACGAGAAACAAATGTTAAATCCCATCTTGATGAAAATCAAGGGTGATGTAGGTGGGAAAAAGGTAATGGTATTTGAGATTAGTGGTAATGGTACCCTACGGTACCAAGGGAAGTTATGTTTTCCTGATATCGATGGTTTGTAAGAAAGGGTATTGGCTGAGGTGCATGAATCACGCTATGTTTTTCATCCCAGTTCAACAAAAATGTATCATGATCTCAAGGAGATGTATTGGCAGAATGGTATGAAGAAGGATATGGATGATTTTATGGCCAAATATTTGGTGTGTCAACAAGTAAAAGTTAAGCATATTAGGCCTAGGGGTTTGTATTAGGAAATTGAATTTCCTGAATGGATATTAGAAGTAATCAATATGGATTTCGTTATTGGTCTTCCTCAGTTTCGGAATTAATTTGATTCAGTTTGGGTCATCGTGGATAGGATGAAAAAGTTGACTCACTTCTTGCCAGTGTAGACTAACTTTTCAGCTGAGGATTATGTAAGGTTGTATCATCATGAGATTGTAAAGCTGTATGGGGTACCTTTTTTGATCATCTCTGATCGTGGTACGCAGTTTTCATCTAACTTTTGGCAATGGTTTCAGAAGGGGTTGGGTACTAAGGTTAGTTTGAATACTGCTTTTCACCCACAGATGGATCAGAAAGTAGAAAAAACTATTCAAATATTGGAAGATATGCTTCGTGCATGTGTGATTGATTATGGTGGTAATTAGGTTGAGCAACTACCTCTTGTAGAGTTTGCTTACAAGAATAGCTATCACTCTAGCATTAGGATGGACCTTTTAAAGTATTGTATGGTAGGAGGTATAGATCTCTTATTGGGTGGTTCAAGCATGGTGAGACGGATATATTTGGCTCAGATTTGGTTTATCAGGATATAGAGAAGGTAAAGGTGATTCGAGATAGGCTTAAGGTTTCCCAAATTTGCCAAAAGTCCTATACGTATGTAAGGCATAGGGACTTGACATTTGAGGTTAGAGATAGGGTATTCCTAAAGGTATCTCCTATGAAAGGATTAATGCAGTTTAGGAAAAAGGGGAAGCTCAGTCCCCGGTATGTTGGTCCTTATGTAGTTTTGAAGAGGGTTGGTAATGTTGCATATGAATTAGAGTTACCTTCTAGTTTAAGCTCCATTCATTTGGTATTCCATGTTTCTAAGTTGAGAAAGTGTTTAGGTGATCCTTCATTGGTTGTTCCTTTGGAAGGATTGGGTATCTTAGATTCTCTGTCTTATAAAGAGATCCTGGTTGAGATCTTGGATTGGCAGGTTCGTCGATTGCGAACCAAGGATGTAGCTTCAGTTAAGGTTCTATGGCAGAACCATAAGGTAGAAAAAGCTACTTGGGAAGTGGAAGAGGGCATGAATTCCAAGTATCCGCATTTGTTTTCTACTCCGAATATTCGTGCAGAAGGTATGTCTTCTTGATCACATCTTTGTTTTCTAACTTGGTTAAATGAAGGTTGATTTCCTTGCTTTTTTGTTTTCTAACTTAGTTAAAGCTTGGAATGGTTATATTAGGGTGTAATTAGTGCTTGTACTACCTTTTCCGTCATTCGACGATGAATGATCCTAGTGGGGGAGACTAGAACACCCTGGGTTTTTACCCTTAGAATATTTCCTAGATTTTTGGCTTTTGTACATCATATGATTTAGGGTACTAGTCGTATATAGGGTATGGGTTAGGATACCTAGTCATATATTATCCAGTGTTGGGTGGTTGAGTTTCTAGAATGGGTACGACTAGGTGGGTACGAGTTGTATGGTTGGTGACAGGTCATTGGTTTGGGTTTTCCTTCACTTAATCTGAAACTGAGTAACTTAAATTGGATCTACGTACGAGTGGCTCACCACGAGTTATGAGGATAGGGTACAAGTCATATAGTCTAACTCGTATGTTAGACAGAGTTAAACCCCTTATGATTTTTCCTAGGGTACGATTTCATGGTACTAATCATATGGTTGGGTACGATTTGTCTTGGGTGGTCATATGTTGGACAGTGTTGGGGTCCAAGGGGAGTCCTAGGGTACGAGTGGTGGGTACCACTCATATGGTAGGGTACGATTAGTATGGGGTGGTTATACCATTCTATGGGAATTTTAAGCAGTTAAGTTGGGGCTAATCTAGATATTTCCTCTCTTAAGGCCCCACAACTTATAACACTCTTGGGATATCATTTAACTTATTTTTAATCACTCAAACTCTCTTAAAACACTCTCAAATTCTCTCAAGGCTCTTGGGTTAAGGAAGGCTAGGGTTTCATCAATAGGATCAATTTGGGGCTTACAAGGGTGATTTCTCTCCATCATTTCTTAATCTAAGGAATGCTACTCCTTCCTCATTGTTAGTTTCAACTAAAGGTATGTTTTATGAATTGTTTTTTTGGCATAAATGTTGTATGGTTTTGGGTTTTCAATTATATGTTGGGTTTTTTGGTTATAATGGTTGGTTATGGTTTTCCCATGTATTTTACTTATGGTTTTCATATTATTATAGTGGTTTGAACAATTGGGTGTATAGGAATGGTTAATTCATACTTGATTTTGTCTTTGGAAATACTATGCCCCCAACATGTTTGATAAAATGCCTATGAGAATGTTTTTGGTTAAATTGTTGAACTTTCACTGAAGTATTTCATGGTATAACTTGGAAATCGAACCCTAAATGGTTTAAATGGGTTGGAATGATTAAATGGTAAGGTCTTGGTGGTTATGGTTGGTCGAATTGAAAGCCTTGTGGGGTACAAGGGAAACCCTCAAGCAATAAAAATAGTGATCACTTGTGAGGTACATGGGATTCCCCCAAGTCAACTTAATAATATGATCTATGGGTACATAGGAATCCCTTATTCTATAAAAAGGTTGTCTAAGGACATTGCTTGCAATCTATAGTCGGTATGACTATACCACTATTTATAGCCTTGGTTAATAATAAATGGAATGGTGGTTTGGTTGTGTGGTAATAGTTTTAATTGGGAAATAATGTTAGGGTGTGATAGCTAATCGTGAAGGTGTGAATCTAATGGACAGACTCTGGAAACTCATGTTTGCCGACATGAGGATTAGTCATGGCGACCACATATGATACTTACGGTGTACACGGGAATCCCCTAAGTACACTTGTACATATGTATCATGGAGATCGAAAGGTAATCTTGAAACCCCTACTCCTATGGTATCACCAATTCATGCATTTACACACATCGGGGCTCGTTCAAGGGGTTACACTGGACCCATATAGCTCATGGATGGTTAAGCTACACATACCCAGGTTAGTGGTTTTAATGGCAAGCTAAACCCGATTCCCTTCCCAGCATGGTTATATATATTTATGTATGGTTGTGAACGCATATGGTTGGTTCACTTGGATTTAATGGTTGGCATTATTTTATCCTTATCCTAAGTGCATGTCAGCATTCACCCACTAACTTGTTTTCGAGTGGCTGTATCCCCAGTGATGCAGGAACCGGCCATTCTACTCCTTTTGCTTAGTGATCGGATTTGGGATTAGTTGTTGAATTGAAGTAGTAAGCTTCTATATTCCGAAAGGCTCCAGTTCATGTCATGGATGTCTTTATATACTTTGGTTATTTCATAGACATTGGTCTTGTCTATGGTTGGGGGCATATCCCAACTAGATATTGTTTTATTTTTGGTTAGAGGCTTTGTGGAACTACTATGGGTTGGTATAGGTGGTGTCCACAGTGGTGTTAGCCTTAGTATTGGCATTGGTATTGGGGCTGATACTGTTTGACTGTATTTATGATTGTTCCATCCTATTATGTTTTGGATTATGTGTATTTATATTGGAACTCATTAGGTATGAGATGTATGGATTGGTCTATGGTTTTGTTTTGGTTTTGGTTATTGGTTGGATAATGGATGGTTGGAGTTGTTTGGGTTGATCACGATCATGGACCTATCCCAGAGTCTGGAATTGTAATAAATGATATCTTGTTATACATTCAGAATTTATCCGACTCTAGGTATGCATATTTAGAGGTTGGGTTGGATAACGAGGGTGGTCCCTGGTCCTGGTTGGAATTGGGATGCCCATTACGACAATGCCTCGGTTTGAGTCATGCCATTAATCCTGGATAATAACACTGAGGTATATAAATCCATCTCAAAATAAGCCTACTCCATGTTTACTTATTTGATCTTCTCGACCTAGATTAGATTATTTTTTATAAATATTCCCATGAGCTTGTTATTTTTCTTTCCGCTTTGACCTTGAGTCTTCAGTCTACTTTGACAATATAGGGTGATATACTCTATGAGAGTAGTATTCTTAGGTTGTATTCCACTTGTTTTATTCTTGGTTTATGGGACATCTTTAACACCTCAAATTTTGGTCCTTGGAAAATTCTGAGTCTTTAAATCACTGCCCAACCTACGACTCAACTTACGAGTCGTAAGGTGTCCTTACGAACCATAGGAGCAAAATTATCATCTGACCAGTAAGTACTATCTATGCTACTATCCTGACTATGACTAGGGTCTCGAGTCGTAATGAATCTATACGAGTAGTAATGAGCCGATCATAGGGTGACTAGTGTGTACCCTAAATTCTTTTGTCTTCATTAGGGCTAGGACCTTACGATTCATAGGGTCTCTTGACTAGTTGTATGGTGTGAGTCGTAAGTTCACCAGAGAGGGGTCCCTTAGCTACTGTCCAGACTATGACTCGTGGTGACGAATCATAGTGAGTTCTTATGAGTCGTATAGTGACACGTAGTCACTGGTGACAACTTTTCAACTTTTAATGAAGAGCACTTTGGATATTTCCCTTTTTACCCACTTAAGACCCATGACCTTAAAGCACTTTCGGGGTGTTATTTTCAATACTTATCAAGCATAAACACTCTCCCAAACTCTCTCAAATCCCTAAGGCAAGAATAAGCTAGGGTTTCCCAAAGTTGGTCATCTAAGGGATCAAGGGTTGATTTTTCTCCTTAATTCTCTGCACTTTCAGTCATGTGACTCTACCCTTAAACTTAGTTTCCTTAATGCATGTGTATTAAATAATTATTCATGTGAAATTGAATGTGGTTTTTGACATGGGTTGAGGGTTTTGGCATGGTTGAGTCTTAAATTATTTTCCCATGTTTATTATGAATTGTTCATGTTTTGAATTGAATGTTTTTTTAATAATGGGGTGCATGGGTGTGGGAATTGGAATGGGAGTCGAGGAATTCCCCTAAATTGATGTTTGTTTATTGGAAAATGGTTTGGAAATTGTGTTCCCTCAACCCACTTGTGTCTTTGGTTTTTAAATATGGTATGTCATATGATTTGACATTACGTACCCACACTAGTGCATTGCATAAATGGTTAAAAGGTTAAAACATGGATTTTGAAAGCCTCATTGGTCGTTCCTTGACTGAAATTGAAACCTCAGGGGTCGAGGCATTCCTCAAACTTTATTTAATGAACAAAGATGGTTGAGTCATTCCACCAAGATGATAGAATGTAATTAAAATGGAATGAGTGTAAGCTTGCAAGCGTAAGAGTATGACGATACCTATGGTTTTGCCTTAATGTGTCATTCCATGGTTATATGAATGGGTTATGTGAAACTTATTTTAAATTGGGCTTAATGGGGGTTATGTAGCTAAGTCGTGAAGGTGTGAGTTTTGAAGGACTTGTATTGGAAACTCATATTTTTTGGCGTGAGGGTTGGTCTTGATGACCGTTTGCTTGTGACACCCTTATTATACATTTGTATCATAGACTGATATGGGGTTGGGGCATTCCCAGGTCTTTCTTGATACCTCCGGTTCGTGCGACTAAGATGCAATGTGGCCCTTTCAGCAAGGAGAGATCAACCCATATAGCTCATGGGTGTGTTTATGATGGTTGAGCTACATAATCCAGGCTAATGTTTTAATTCATACTAAGCCCAGTTCCCTACCCAGCATGATTATATATACGTATGTACACTGTGTGCATATGGATTTTACTGTGGTTTTTACTTGGCATATTCAATCACTTCCCTGAGTTACACACAAACGCTCAACCCGTCTCCAAATATTGTATCCTCATATGATGTAGGCACTGGAGACACTTCTGCTTTTCTTGCACAAAGTTAAAATTTCTGGATTGTTAGTTTTCAGCTTAAAGTAGTGAGATTCCATTCTCTGAAAGAGAGATTATTTTGAAGTCCTATTTCACTTATGTCTTAGACCTACTTCTTTGGTTTTGGTTTTGGCTATCGTCGGGGGCATGTTCTGACTTAGATTAGTTTTTAGTTCTGTTAGAGGCTTTGTGGATATTATAGATTTAGGTGGTGTTGACATTCTTAGATTTCTTGAGTTTTGAATATTCTATACTTTTATATGTTCAAAGTTTATCCGTTTCTAGTGTATCTTACTCTATTTGACTAGGCAAAAGGGTGGTCTCAGGTCCATGACAGACTTGAGATACTCATCACAGCCAGACCCTGGTTTGGGTCATAAAAAGTAGGTAGCAGAGCCCTAGGTTCATGGTCAATTGGGTGTCCACAAAGCCGTGTCAAGTAGAGTCTATTTTATGGGTGTGTAGCACACCACACTTATAAGGGAGGAGCTACGAGGCATTTAGGAACGTTTCCCTTTCTTGTTATTCTATTTTGAGCTATGGAGTCTAATGTCTCAAACTTCTCGAATTTCTATTTATTCTTATTTCAGATCATGCCTCACAAAAGATCTAATGTTCATGGAAACTCCTCTGTCCCACTAAGGAAAATACTAATGAAACTCATCCTACTTATGGGGTACAGACCTAGTTTAGGGATCCAGCTCCTGATTACCCTCATGGATTTCCACTGGTTCTCTCTAGCCCTCCCCGAACACCTCAGAGCAATGTGTCCAATGTTGAGTTTTGCCAATTGATCCATTTTCTTACCTAGTTGGTAGACTCACAAACTAAGTGTGTAGCTTTTGTTGCTCAATCTTTTATGGTCACTAGAGTTGACCAATTTATGACGTTGAGTCCTTCGACTTTTACTGGTTCCAAAGTTGAGGAAGATCCTTAAGGATTTATTAATGAGATGGAAAAGATTTTTAGAGTTATG
Organism: Capsicum pubescens; assembly: GCA_030864215.1. NCBI lineage: Eukaryota > Viridiplantae > Streptophyta > Magnoliopsida > Solanales > Solanaceae > Capsicum > Capsicum pubescens. The sequence continues at coordinate 67,511,075 of CM061539.1, read as the reverse complement.
CAAGATTCTGACTCTAAGGTTATTGAGCTTATCGCATATAAACTGAAGGATATGGCATATCAATGGCATGAGGAGTGGGAGAAGATGAGGGGAGGTTATTTATATGCTCTTACCATCTGCAAAAAATCTAAGGTATCTCTCGATGTTGTTAATGGCACGCTAAAACTCTTTTCTCGTGATGTGTATTATCTTCTTGATCTAGGGTCTACTCTTCTTATGTGACCCGTTATGTGGCACTTCACTTTGGTTTTGGTCCTAAGTGTATTCCTGATCCCTTTTCTGTGTCTACCCAGGTGGGTGATTCTGTTGTGGCTAAAAAAGTCTATAGAGGTTGTGGTGTATCTATCTATGGTAGGGAGACATTGGTGGATATAATAGAGTTAAATATGCTAGACTTTGATATTATTACAGGGATGGATTGGCTCCTTTCGGGCTATGTGTCTCTGGATTATAGAACCTGAAGGGTTAGTTTCCAATTCTTGAATGAGCTAGTGATTGAGTAGGAAGGTAGTTCCCTAGTGCCTAAGGGAAGGCTTATTTCATATCTTAGAGCTCAAAAATTGATTTCCAAAGGGTTTCTTTATTATTTAATTTGGGTTAAATATTCTAACTTAGAGGGTCCTTCTTTGCAATACGTTCTCGTGGTTAATTAATTTCCTAAGATCTTTTCGGATGATCTTCCTGGTATTTCTCCCGATAGGGAAATTAATTTTGGGATTGACTTTCTACCAGATACTATCCAATTGCTATTCCTCTTTATAGAATGGCTCCTGCTGAGTTGAAAGAACTTAAGGAGCAGTTGAAAGATCTTTTTGATAAGGGTTAAATCTGCCTAGTGTGTTTTCGTAGGGTGCTCTCATTCTTTTCGTGTGTAAGAAGGATGGGTCCCTTCATATGTACATAGAATAATGCCAGTTGAATAAGGTGACCGTAAAGAATAAGTATCCTCTTTCTATGATTGATGACCTCTTTGACCAGATTTAGGGTGTTAGAAGTTTCTCTAAGATTGATCTTCGGTCGGGTTATCATTATTTGAAGATTAGGGAGGTGGATATCCCTAAGAGAGCTTTCCATACCTGGTATAGGCATTCTGAGTTTTTGGTCATGTCCTTTGGTTTGACTAATACCACATCGGTATTTATGGATCTTATGAACCAGGTAGTCTGTAAGTTTCTTGACTTGTTCATCATCGTATTCATTAATGATATTCTGGTGTATTTGATGAGTAAGGAGGATTATGCCAGTCACCTGCGTATAGTGTTATAGACTCTTAAGGATCAGCAGTTGTATGCTAAATTTTTCAAGTGTGAGTTCTGATTAAATGTTGTTACTTTTCTATTTCATGTTGTTTCTAGTAAAAGGGTCATGGTGGATCCCCAGAAAGTTGTGGTTGTTAAGAAGTGGCCTAGACCCACTACTCCAACCAATATTCAGAGTTTTTTGGGTTTAGCCGGGTATTATAGGAGGTTTGTGGAGAGCTTCTTGTCTATTGCTGCTCTATTTACTAAGTTGACTAAAAAAAGTGAAGTTTCAGTGGTTGAATGCTTGTAAGGGTAACTTTGAGATGTTGAAGAATAAGTTGACTTTTGGTCCTGTTTTGACCCTGCTCGAGGGTATTGATGGTTTTGTTGTGTATTGTGATGCGTCCCATGTGGGACTTGGTTATTTTTTGATGCACCGTAGAAAGGTGGTGGCATATGTTTCTTGGCAGCTGAAAGTTCATGAGAAGAATTATCCGACTCATGATTTGGAGTTGTTGGTCGTGGTGTTTGCCTTAAAAATCTAGCGTCACTACTTGTATGGGGTACATGTTGACATCTTCTTAGATCATAAGAGCCTGCAATATGTGTCCACCTAGAAGGAGTTGAATCTCAGGCAAAGGATATGGCTTGAGTTGTTCAAGGATTATAATATGAGTCTTTATTATCATCTAGGTAAAGTTAATGTAGTTGCTGATGCTCTTAGCAGGTTGTCCATGGAAATCTTATCTCATGTGGATAAAGAGAAGCGAGGTTTGGCGAAGGATATTCCCCGGTTGTCTAATCTTGGAGTTTGTCTTTTGGACTCCGAGGATAGAGGTGTGATCATTCAAGAGGTGGTGAAATCATCTCTTGGTTATAAGGTGAAGGAGAAGCAAGTTTTGGATCCCATTTTGATGTAGATTAAAGATGATGTAGGTCAGCAGAAAGTGATGAGTTTTGAGATTGGTGGTGATGGTATCTTGAGATACCACGGTAGCTTATGTATTCTCGATGTTGATGGGCTATGAGAAAGTATTTTGGATGAGGCTCATGATTCGCGGGATATAATTCATCCTGATTCGACAAAGATGTACCATGACTTGAAGGAGATTTATTAGTGGAATAACATGAAGAGAGATATGGCTAATTTCTGTAATACCCCAAAAAATCCAAACCAATATTAGAGCCATGTACCAAGATCATTCATAGTACATCATGGTTCTTTTATAGTTTTAGGAGTAAGTTAGATTTATATTAAGGCTTCAAATAACTCCCAGCTATCAGACGAATCAAAACATTCCTTACCGATTGAATTCTTGAGAAGGATATTGGTATAGTCAACTTCAAACGAGCATATCTCTAATTATACTTGGAATTTTTTAGATAATGACCTATCAACAGATAGATAATTGAATTATATTTCCAACGATACTAATTTATCCTAAATCCGATATCGGAGCAAGGAGTTATGCCTATTTTACTCCAGCATGTCAAACTGGAAACAGTGTGACGACATTCGTGATAGCCTATCACATTTGTGACGCCCTATCATGAAGGTCGTCAGCCTTAGGCAGAAACCAGCTCCTAAGTGACGACATTCGTGATAGCCTATCACATTTGTGATGCCCTATCACGAAGGTCGTCAGCCTTAGGCAGAAACCAGCCCCTAAGTGACGACATTTGTGATAGCTTATCACATTTGTGACGCCCTATCACGAAGGTTGTCAGCTATGATTTTCAGCAATTGGGAAATTATTTCATAAGGGTATTTTGGTCTTTTTCTTCACCTTCCATGACTTATAACCCTAAAGAGGCGTAATTTTTCCCATTTCTCTTCAGTTAAGCATCTCAAAAACCCTCTCTTACACTCTCAACCACAAGATTAGGGTTTCCATCAAACTCATCTCTGAAAAGCAAGATTCAAGCTTTTTTCTAAGATAATCAAGAATTAAGTTTCCCAATTCAAGAACTCTCCAGCAAATCATCAAGGTTTCCTTTCTAAGGTATGCGTGTGTTTATTCATGGAATCCTTTCGTCCATGAAGTTCAAGAACCCTTTTCTAAAACTATATATTATGGTTTCATGTTATGAATGGATTGTTGATCATGTTTATATGTTAAATGATGACAAGATAGAATCTTTATGTGTTAATATGAATCTATGACATCATATGAGTTGAAAACATGTAAGTTTGATTATTTATGATGATAATTATATGATTTACACCTATGCCTAAGTTGTTCATGTAAGGTGTTTGATAAAATACCTAAGAGACTAGAAATCGTGCATTATAGCTAAATTGTAACTAAGTGAAGGATTCATGATAGGCCTATATGATTCAATGTCATCCATGTTGATAATGTGTCTTGTGAACACTGTTGGATTACTCATGAACTAGTCTTATGGAATTATGCTATGCTTACTTGCAAAACCCACTCATGTACAAGATGTAGAATACCCATGTACTTCATGAAATTTCCCAAGTTATGATATTATGGATTATTGTTGTAATATGTAATGAGCATGATATTGAAAGCTATGCAAGTATATACATGTTGTATGGAATTCCCTTCCATGAAATAGATTGTTGAGAACCATGCTTAGTATGAAATCCCTTATTTATGATATTATAGATTATGGACTCTACACTTATGATCAAGTCAGTCATGTGTGTCAGTTTCCTTCCATCGAGTCATGGGGGTACTTGTACCCGAAAAATATAGCTGTGTGCCTAGAGCCATGTTATGTTTTCACGATACTCTCAGTCAAGCCATATTCCATAGAACTCAGTCAGTCATGTGACTCAGGAAAGTTCAGTAACTCAGAAACCTCAGTAAATCTCAATAGTTCAGTAAATCTCAGCGATCTCAGTACTCAATGATATCAGAAACTTCAGTAATTCTAGTGCTTTCAGTAACTTCAGTTCTCTTAATCAGTCCTCAGAACTCATTATATTCCGTTCGTCATCGGAATCCAGTAAATTCAGTTTTAGCTCCGCTAAAAAATACCACTAGTATCAGTTCAGTTAATCAGTATCAGTTTAGCAAATCAGTTCAGTTAAGTTATTTAGTTCAGCCCAGTTATTTAATTCAGTGTCTTTCAGATGGGAGTAGGATTCAGCACCGAGCAAACCTAGGGATGGGGGCTCACCTGCTAGAATAAGACTGAGATCCCTAGAAGTAATCCATAAGTTCCAGAACTACGTTGCCAGCGTAGGTACAAGATGTCACCCATTATATTAGGACTGACATACTCAGGGGTCACCCGTTAGTACATTTATATGTATAGGACTGATCCCAGGAGTCACCCACTAGATTAGGACTGACTCCACAGCAGATGTTTTTACTGGTGGCACAGTACTGACACCCTTCCAGTCAGGGCAGAGATTGGACCCTAGTCAGCTTAGCTTGGGGCATGTCGGTTAGATGAACACATCCCACAGTTTCAATTACACATTCAGGACTGTCAGATACAGTCAACTCAGTTCAGTAGTACAGATTCAGCACTGTTAGAGACAATCAATCCTTATCATTATAAATAGACTTCAAGATCACCCATTAGACAGGACTGATCTCAACTATAGTTAAACAGTATCAGAATCATCAGATTTAAAGATCACCCACTAGATAGGAATGATCTCAAATTTAGTTACTCCATATAAAATAGAACTCAGATAGTTCCATTAGAACTTAGACTGTCAGATATAGTCGCTCAGTATCAGTTACATCAGTTAGGACGATCATCATAGTTTTATCAATTATATCAGTTTTTTCAACTCATGTATCAGTCATATCAGTTATCAGAATTCATGATATCAGTATTCAGCTTCAGGACTGTTAGACACAGTCAACCAGACCAGTTCTTCATAATTCAAACTGTCAGAAATAGTCATTCATCTATTCAATATCTCAGCATCAGTACACTTATGTTGTCAGTATTCAGACTCAGTAGTCAGTATCTCCACGAGTTCAGTTACAGTTATGTATGCATGTATGTATTCTCATGTTCATATTAGTCAGCATTGTTCATGCATATAACCTTTTGCATTTATCCTACCTCACTTGTATACTCAGTACATTCAGACGTACTGACATATTTGTGCTATGGTGCTTTCTCTTATGTTACATCATAGGTTCGGAGGAACGAGCTCCAGATCAGTAGTAGCATTCCAGTATTCAGAGTTTGTAGTGAGTCCTTCTTATTCGAGGATGATATGATTATTGCTACATTTACTATTTAGTTTCTAGATGGAGTTAGTTGGAGACATGTTCCTTCAACTCCTTATTCAGTTCAGTTAGAGGCTTTCAGACTAGTTGTCAGATTAGATATTCAGATCTCATTATTTTTAGTATTTATGACTTATTTTGGTATTGTTATACCTTTTTTCAGATATTTTTTTATCAGACATTTATTCAGTTCGAACCTTATGGCCTTTCATGTTCATGTTTCCGTATTTTATGATATATTATGCAGTATATAGGTACAGATATCAGTCATGAGTTAGCTTGTGGTCCTTCGGGGTCATGACCACCGTGTAGCATTCCGGTTCAAAAAATTAGGGTGTTACAATTTCATGGCTAAGTGTATGGTTTGTCAGCAAGTGAAGGTTGAGAACTTGAGGCCTGGTGGATTGTCTCAGGAGATTGAGTTACCTTTATGGAAATAGGAAATGATTAATATGGATTTTGTTGTTAGTCTTCTGTGGTCTCGTAGTCAGTTTGATTCAATTTGGGTCATCATGGATAGGATGACTAAGTCTGCTGACTTTTTACCTGGGAGGACTATTTATACTACAGAGGATTATACGAGGTTGTTCATTCAGGAGATCGTCAAGTTTCATGGTGCTCCAGTTTCTATCATTTTAAATTGAGTTACATAGTTCTCGACTCACTTTTGGCATTTATTTCAGAGAGGTTTGGGAACTAAGGTGAACCTTAGTACTACTTTCCACCCTCAGATGGATGGAAAAGTAGAGAGGACTATTCAGACTTTTGAGGATATGTTAAGGGATTGTGTGATTGAATTTGGTGGTAGTTGGGATGATCATTTGCCTCTCATTGAGTTTGTATATAATAACAGCTATCACTCTAATATTCAGATGTCTCCATTTGAGGCTTTGTATGGTAGGATATGTCGTTCTCCTATTAGGTGGTTAGAAGTTTATCAAACTAGATTGTTTGGCCCTGATTTGGTTCACCAAGCAATGGAGAAGGTGAAAGTGATTAGGGATAGGCTTAAGACCATCCAAAGTCTTCAAAAGTACTATATAGATATAAGGAGTAGGGAGTTGGATTTTGATATTGGTGATTGGGTATTCTTAAAAGTGTCTCCCATGAAGGGAGTGATAAGGTTTGGAAAGAACGGGAATCTCAATCCCCATTACATTGGCCCGTACTTGATCTTGAAAAAAGTAGGCAATATGGCAAATGAGTTGGAGTCGCCTTCGAGTTTGTGTTATATCCAGCTGGTCTTTCATGTTTCAATGTTGAAGAACTATGTGGGTGATCCTTCCATGGTTGTTCCTTTGGAGAGTGTTGGAGTCTCAGATTTTTTATCTTATCAGAAAGTCTCGATTGAGATTTTGGATAGGAAATTCCACCGTATGAGGACTAATGAAGTGGCTTCGGTGAAGGTTCTATGGAAGAATCATAAGGTTGAAAAAACTACCTAGGAAGCTAAAGAGGACATGAAGTCCAAATATCCATTCCTATTTACCACTTTGGATAATCATACTTAAGGTATGTGTTTTCTTAACATATTTGTTTTTGGTATTTGTTAAAGTAAAGTGTTGTTGTGTTCCATGTTAAATCGTGCTAATGGATGCCTTGTCTCATCATACAAGGATGAATGATCTTGCGGTGGAAAATCTAACACCCCAAATTTCGGTCCTTGGAAAGTTCTGAATCTTTGAACTCACTGCCCAACCTGTGACTAACCTTACGAGTCATAAGGTGTCCTTACGAGACATAGGATCCAAATCATCATTTGACCAGTAAGTAGTGTCTATGCTATTATTTTGACTATTAATAGGGGTCACAAGTCGTAATGAGCCAATCATAGGGTGACCAGTGTATACCCTAAATGCTTCTGTATTTGTTAAGATTAGGACCCTACGAGTCGTAGGGTCTCCTATCGAGTAGTATGGTGTGGGTCATAGGGTCACTAGAGAGAGGTCCCTAATTTACTGTCCAGACTACCACTCGTGGTGATGAGTCGTAGTGAATCCTTACGAGTCATATAGTGACCCGTAGTCACTTGAGATAATTTTTCAACTTTTAATGAAGGGCACTTTGGACATTTCCCTCTTTACCCACTTAAGAACCACAACCCTAAAGAACCTTTAGGTGTTATTTTCAACACTTCTCAAGCATAAACACTCTCTCAAACTCTCTCAAATTCCTAAGGCAAGAATAAGCTAGGCTTTCTCAAAGTTGGTCATCTAAGGGCTCAATGGTTGATTTTTCTCCATAATTCTTTATAGTTTCTGGCATGTGACTCTACCCTTAAACTTAATTTCCTTAAATCATGTGTATTAAATAATTATTGATGTGAAATTGTATGTGGGTTTTGACATCGGTTGACAGTTTTGGCATGGTTAAGTCTTAAATTGTTTTCCCATGTTTATTATGAATTGTTTATGTTTTGAATTGAATGTTTTTCAATTAATGGGGTGCATGGGTGTTGAAATTTGAATAGGGGTCGAAGAATTCTCCCAAATTTATGTTAGTTTATTAGAAAGTGGTTTGGAAATTGTGTTCCCTAAACTCATTTGTGTCTTTCATTTTGAAATATGGCTTGTCACATGATTTTACATTACTTTCTCACACTATTTCATTGCATAAATGGTTAAAAGGTTAAACATGGATTTTGAAGGCCTTGTTGGCTGTATCTTGACTGAAATTGAAACCTCGAGAGAGAGGCATTCCCCAGAGTTGATTCGATAAGCTAAAAAGGGTCGAGGCATTCCAAACTTGATTTAATAAACAAAGGGGGTTGTGGCATTCCCCCAAGATAATGTAATGTAATTAAAATTGCATAAGTGTAAATTTCTAGCGTAAGGGTATGATGATACCTATGGTGTGCCTTATTGTGTCATTCCATGGTTAAATGAATGGATTATGTAAAACTTGTTTTAAATTAGACTTAATGGGGGTTATGTAGCTAAGTCGTGAAGGTGTGTCTTGAAGGACTTGTATTGGAAACTCATGTTTTCCGGTGTAAGGGTTGGTCTTGATGACCGTGTGCTTGTGATACACTTGTTATACTTTTGTATCCTGGATTGATGTGGGGTTGGGTCATTCCTTGGTCTTCTTTGATACCTTCTGTTTGTATAGATAACACGCACTGGGGCCCTACCCCAGCATGATTATATATATATATGTATGTACACTATGTGCATATGGATTTTACTTTGGTTTTGACTTGGATCTATGCTATCCCTTCCTTGAGTTACATGTTAGCGCTCAAACTGCTAACCATCTTTGGATGTAGTATCCCTATGCGATACAAGCATCGGATACACTTCTAATTTTCATATGCAATGTTAGGATTTCTAGATTATCACCTGTCAGCTTTGAAGTGGTGAGCTTCCATTCTCCGAAAGATCTATCATTTTGAAGTCCTTTTTTGTTTATGTCTTTGACCTATTTTTTGGTTTTGGTTTTGGTTTTGGCTATTGTCGGGGCATGTCCTGACTTATATTAGTTTTTAGTTCTATTAGAGGCTTTGTGGATATTGTGGATCGTGATGGTTGTTGACATTCTTAGATTTCTTGAGTTTTTTATTATTCTATCTTGTTATATGTTAGAAATTCATCTATTGCCAGTGTATCTAGTTCTATTTGACTAGGTGAAGGGGGTGGTCTCCAGTCCATGATGGACTTGAGATACCCGTCATGGATAGACCCTGGTTCGGATCGTGACAACATCCAGGAGTGGATCACTTAGTGATGAGTAGTTATGCCTTGATCTTCTAGATTTAAGTCTTGGTTTTCATCCGGACTAGTTGTAGTTTGGGCATAGATTGTATTCCTTAATTATCTCCATTTGTGTGACCAGATAGCACCTTGTGATCTTATTCTCATATTTTTCGTATAGACTTTCAGTGGACTAGCTTTAGTTTTTCAAGTTCTCTGTGATGAGATTGTGCAGACAGGGCTCAGGTGATTTTCCTCCTGGTTTGGAGAGGATTGCAACTATGGACTGGTAAAAGAAGGTTAGATTTAGGTTTGGAGTCAGTTGTATGACTCATTCCTTGATGTGTTTTTGGCTTGGATAAGCCTAGGATTGATTTGTGTGCAGTTGAGATGGTATAAGTTTGTTGTGGTTTAGATTTGCGTGCATCAACCTTTTTTGATTTAGTTGGCCAGTTGGTGGTTGAAGTTGAGTTTTGATTGTTTGAAAGTGAAGTGAGAGATTTTGTTGAAAAAGGGATACCTATGTAAAAATTCCTTGGAAGTGTTCTCTCTTCATGGAGGTTATATGGGAAGTCATGCTCAAAGCATGCAAGCCCAGTACCTCATCATTTTAAGCTTTTCAGATCTTTCTATCCGTTGACTTTTGGGGATGAAAGTCCTTTTAGTAGTGGCTATTGTAATGACCCTCCATCTCATTTTTCATATTTCTGATTATTTTTTCCGTTAGAGCTTATCCATAGCTTCCCCAAGTCATTTATAACTTGATGGGATTGACAGTTCGATTAACGGGTAGTTTGTTTGGTTTTTAGAGCCATTTTCCTGCTTATAAGTCTTTGTTGGTTCCAAATGGCCACCGGGCAAAAACTTTAGTAAAAAAATTTTGGATGAAAATTTCAACTACTTCAACAACTCCAAAATATCAATTTTATACTAGGTAGACCTTTGGTTTGGGTCCCAAGGTACCCGAGCTTATTTCGACCTATTGGTCGGATAGTTGGAAAATTGAAAATTTAGGTATGGGATCCATTTTTGGTAAAAATGACCTCAGATAAAAAATCCAACTTCTCTATCGCATTCAAAATGTCTAATTTAGTGTGGTTACATAGTTCATTTGTGCATATCAGATTTTGAATGAATCCCGAGGCATTAGAGGAAACTTGGAAAGTTTTCCAAGTTCAACTGGTTTTCTAGTGCATGTGTAATCATACAGAGGGTGTGGCGATCCCACCATCATGTGCAACGGCCAGTGTGATAACACTACTTTTTGTTGCGATTGGATCATCTACTTTTGGCACCAGATAGTGCGATTGCAGCATCTACAAACCTGGAAAGGATCTAAAAGAGCCCCTTGGATCACAATTTTGCTCATTTTCCACCTCCCTCTTGAGAACAAGAACCCTAAAAGGAGTGATAACTTTAAATTGAGTATTAGGAGTGACTTGGGAGATTGATTACCATCTATTATCGTGAATATTTTTGAATTTAAGGTAAGATTTCATCCATTTCTTGATGAAATTCTTGGTTCTTGACCCTAAACCCTAAATAGCTTGAGGGCTTGATTATAGCTCCAAAGTAGCTTGTTTTTCACCCATTCTAAGGGTTATGATTCCTTGATCACATATGAAGGTTGGGTTGGCCTCGAAAATGTGATTTCTATAAGTGGGACCCACTTGGAGCTTTTGACGTCATTTTTAGACCTAGAGCACAATGGTGCAATATGGGTATCGTTGTTCTCGTATTGATGAACATATTATGATTTTGATAGCATGGCGCATTTTGGATTGTGAAGTGTAGACGGACGTTTGGTGAACAATGTAAGGATTTGTGGTTCGGCATCGAGGTAGGCTCATGTCTACTCTTCTTCGTAAGATGATGCGTGTTATATATGCCATATAGATGTGAATATTAATAATGATATTAGGTAGAATGACTTAGTCTTTTTTATTGAAGTTTGGGGATTAGATGACAGTTTTTGACCCATACGGTGAAATGGTTATTACACTTTACAATCCTATTGCCTTCTTTCTAGTTTGAGCTAATTCGTAGAAGGGATTTGATATGTGCTAGGTTTGGGATATGGTTTAAGTGTTGGAAACATGATTAGTATGATTTACCTTACTTGGACTTTTTTAGTGATCTTGAAACTATAAAATGGGTGGAGTTGATTTAATTGCTCATGTTTCTAGGTAAAATTCCAATTTTACGATTAATTATGGCTTATGTACCACTTAGAAGTCAAATTATATACCTTAGCCTAGTCCGGGGTATAAATTACCTAATGACGGAATTTGAGGATTAAAAGTGGGTTCTTCCAGTCCACTTCAGGCTAAGACTTGTGCTAGCCCTTGTGGATTTATTTATGGATGTTGGGCAAAGTTGATACTTGTAAGCCTTTAGTGTAAGGTTACTTCGTGACCTGGTGAGTCATGTTGGTATTTCCTCGAATAATGATTAATGGATCATGGACATGATTAGGGGCGGCAATTTCAGCCCATATTTGTAAAAAGAGTCCATTTAACCCATATTTAGTGAATTGGATCACTCATATTTCAAATGGGTAAATATGGACTTCAACTCATTTTAAAAACTCATACAAATATGGACAAAATGGGTAAAATATGGATACCCATTTAAACACAGAGATCACCCACCTATGCTTAAAGTTTTAATTTTTTTTCTTTTCTAGTTTGTTTTCTTCTCCTTTTTTTCTTTCTTTTTTCCTTTAATTTACTTTTTTTCTTTTTCATTTTTTTTAATTTTTTTACTCATTCCTTATAATTTATTTTTTTCTTTCTCATTTTTTCATCTATTTTTTATTTTTTTATTTTTATTTCTTTTTTCTTTGTATTCTTTTTTTTTGCTTTCCCCTTTCTCATTCTTATTTCATCTTCGTATTCGCTTGAGACCCACATGGGTTAGTAAATATAAGCTTCTAATTATCCCATTTAGCCTATATAATTCATAACATCTCTTATCAATTAATTATAATCCATAGTCTCACTCCTTTATTATTATTTTTTTCTATCTTCTATTTCTCTTTCTTTTTTTTTCTCTCTTTTTTCCTTTAATTTACTATTTTTTCTTTCTTTTTTCCTTTAATTTACTTATTTTTCTTTTTCATTTTTTCCATTTATTTTTTACTCGTTTCTTACACTTTTTTTCTTTCTTCTTTTTCATCATTTTTTTCTTTTTTAATTTTATTTATTTGCATTCTTTTTTTTTGTATTTCTGTTTCCTCCTTTTTCATTCTTGGTTCATCATTTTTGTCATTTTTTTATATTTTTTTCCTCATCTTTTTTTTGTCATTGCATTTTATATTTTTTTACTTTAAATTTATTTGTATCATACTATATATTTCAAATAAATTTATTATTTGTATTTGAATAGTTTAGTTGTCAATATGTGCAATTTATCATTTGTATTTATATACAAATAAGTATAGGAATTAAAATCAACATGGGTTATGGTGCAGTGGATGAGACTGCTCCACCCTTAACCAGATGTCGAGGGTACGACCTTGGTTATGGAGAAAACTCTGTTGGGAGCGCTGTCACCTTAATGGGCACTGCAACGCCCGATCCGAATTAGTCGGGGCTCCAATGCAGGCACCGAACACCGGATGAAAAACCAAAAAAAAATATATGAATTAATTGTATTTTCTTGAGACTAAAATATATATATGACTGAGGATCCACATAGCCCTAGAATTATAAATCTTGGGCGAATATAAATCAATATACGCTTATGGTATTTTCGTTATCATAAAAAAAGAAGGAAACTAAAAATAGAAAAAAACGGGTTGAAAGAGAGGTAGAAGTTAGAGATAGAAGAGAGAAAAAAGCGTAAAGAAATAATTGAATAAAAAAATACAAAAAAAATCAAGAAGAAAAAATAATGAAAAAGGATAAAAGGAAAAAGAAAAACAGATGATGGTGAAAATAAATATACTGAGTGGTTACGATATTTTAGTCATCATCCATAATTTGTACTCGACTTAACCATGTTCTTCGAAAATAAAAAAAATATAAAACATAAAATACAACCAAAAAAGAAAAAAAATAAGAAAGAAGTAAAAACAAAAAAATAAAAAATAGAAAAAAAAAGATTAAAAAGGAAAAGAAAAAAAAAAGAAACAAAGGGCAGAGGGTAGAGATAGAAGAGAGAGAGAAAAAAAAAGAAATGACAAAAAATGAAAAAAGAAAACTAGAGGCTACAAATAGAAGAGAAACAAAAAAAAACTAAAAAAAATGGAAAAAAAGTCAAGTTGATATGATATAGAAGTTTTAAGTTTTTGACTTAGGAGTTAAAGTGGGTTGAAACTATTTTTACCCAATCCATATTTGACCAAATCCATATTTACCCATATTTATATGGGCGAATTTCAATCCAAATTATTTTTTCTTGATCCATATTTAACCCATCCAAATCCAATCCAATCCGCCCGTTTGCCACCCCTAGACATGATATTCCTCATAGATGTGATATTTGGCATATAAGGTGATATTTCTCATAGATGTGATATTTGTCCTATAGAGATGATATTCCTCATAGATGTTCTATTTGACTTATAGATATGAGATATCGTATAGATGTGATATCCCTCATAGTTATAATTTATGGCCTGGTGATATATTATGTCTCCTAGATACGAGATGCTTATTGATATTATGCCTCCTAGATGTGAGATGATTACAATTATGCCTTATGGCTTATAGATATGTTATGCGTCGTAGTTATGTTATGTCTTATAGATACTATATGGATTACAAATATGATTAATGATATGAGTTTTGAATATGTATGTGGGCCTAAGGCCATGATTATGATGTTGTAATTATTCCAAACACATTATTGGGCCAACGAGCGCGTTATGATATCGGTTGGACATCCGGGAAGTGTTCATCCTTGTAAAGGATGTGGTTATATTTTATATATAAATTGATGCTTATGGTTCCATTAGTTGAATACTGGTGTTGCCATACATAGATTTTGTACATTTATGATCATTAATTCAGAGAATGATGCGATTCTAGCTAAAATATGAGGTTATTATTGATATTACTAAACAAGGGTTAAAGCCCACTTTTCACCTTAAAAATAGATTCTTCATAATAGTAACTGCTTGTCTTAATGAATAACTTATATTTAAAAGAGGTTAATAATGATGTTTTAAAGACTTGACCGAGCCAGATTCCGATCTATGATTTGATATGACTAATTACTTCTACTGTAAGATATTCTGACTTTTTCTATACTTTTATAATTATTTAGTCTCAAAGTTCATTCCGAACAATGGAAGTATGGAGTTTCACTTTTCTTAGAAACGGCTTGAATCCGTGCACCTATTATATCCACATATACATCTCTCTGGTATGAAACGGAGGAAGATGTTGTATTGATGATATAAATTCTGAGTAAAACCTGATGATAGATTTTAGTATTGATGTTATATATATGTGTGTGTGTGTATGTGTTGATGATTATGATGATATATTGATACCCAGCAAGGCTGGAGGCCATTGTGATGATATATTGATACCCGACAAGGCTGAAGGAGATTGTGATGATGATATTGATACCTAACAAGGCCAAAGTATGACTATGATGATATACCCGGCAAGGCTGGAGGATGATTATATTGATGTGCCTATGTGTATATCTACTATTTTGAGTCTATCTAGCCCTATGTATGACAACTATATGCCCCGCAAGGCTGGAGGATGATTATGGTAATGATGGTTATGATGAGGATTATAATGGTTATGACAGAGATGGTTATGATGATGTCATTGTGATAATAATTATGTACTTTGAATTCATTCTTACATACGTATTTTCTATCACCAGTAGTGCCTATATCTATCAGCCAATATAGGGGTGCATAGGTATGGGTGATGACTATACTCAGCTCGGCATTTGGTTGTAGAGACTATACGTTACTCGCGTTGTTGTTGATATTGTTATTATCATTGTTATAATAATTGTTATGTCTAGTTTGTGACAGATTGGCTATTGATTCGATATCGAGATATGAGGTATGCCTCTCATCTATTCTATCTTATTGTTTCATTATTACGCAAGACTAGCTCATGTTTAGTCATATGAATTCGAAACCCTGAGTATTCTAGCACCAGTTCCTGCTATGATTATGAGGTCTTAAAATGTTAGTCTGGTGATGTAGGCTATATTTTGAGTTGACCATATATATATATATATATATATAGCTACATATACCTTGGTAATACCATATATACCTTCATTTATTCAAATTATATATTCATTTCTTGGCCTTGTATACTATAATAAATATCCTTATTTTGCCCTTTTATTCGTATATTAGCCAGGGATATACGGTGTAGTGTGAGATTCCGGAGTATGTCTAGAATAGGATAATTTATCCTTGATATTTCCTTAGTCTTATCATGCTAGTTAAGTGGCTATGAGTAGAATAGTTGTGTAACACCCCGCAAAAATCCTACGCTTAACTCAGTCCTTTAAAGCTTGTTAAGGGGTCCCAAACTTAGAAAATTCTAGCTAAATATTCAGACTTAGTGTTATTTTAGCCTTCGTAGGTTGGTGACTCTATTTCATAACCCTCATGACCTTAAAGTAAAGATTTTTAGGTAGAATCATGATCAGAAATGTCAGTGGGTGTTCCTGGACAAGTTTCGGAATTTTCAGACTTTGTTTGAAACACATTTGAAAGCGCAGACCAGTGGATCGACGCGATCTCGATGCGCCGCATCACCCATCGTGTTGATGAATATTTTTCTCTAGCTCCCAGTGCCAATTCTAGTGGACCAACGAGAACTCGACGCGGAGCGTTGGCAATCGCATCGATGCCAATGATGCGGCGCATCGGTCTGCGCATCACTAAACCAATTTTCAGTAAAAATTAAAACAGCATCCAGAGGGGTAATTGGGACATTTTCCTCACTTTGAACCAGCCCTTACAACACAAAATTCAGCCCTCACAAAGCAAATTACACTCTTTTCTCTCAAATTTCTCTCAAGAGCAAAACCCTAGAACATCAATTTCAAGATCAATTTTCAAGAACACTTCATCAATCTTCAAGAATTCAATTGTTAAGGTATGTCAAGTGTTCATCCAAGGGTCCCTTCCTCCCTTGGAGTTCAAGAAACTATTTTTAAAACTTCAAGTGTATTGATTTCATGAATTTCATGTTGGGTTTGATTATATTCATGATTATAATGATTAATTGGGTTTATAATCCATGTTTTGTTACAAGTTTCATATGGAGTTATTTGATATATGTATAGAATCATGTGAATCTATGCTAAACTCTTGAAATTGTAAATGGGGACTTGAACTATGAGGCCTACATGTGGTTTAGTGTCATGTGCATGGATTATGTTCTCCAAGTGTTTGATAAATTGCTCATGTGAACAAAGAAAAAAGAACAAAATCATGCCATGTTAGCTATGTGCAAGTTATATCATGCAAGTGTTTGATAGAATGTCTCTATGAATGGGTTATGATCAAGTGCATATGGTTATTCCTTTCAAGTTCATGCTATGATTTATTTTTCATGCTATCGATGGGGGTACTCAATACCCAAAAACTTAGCAGTTTACCTAGAGCTATGGTAGTTACAGAACAGTCTCAGTAGTGTCACGAATAGTAGACTCAGTAATTAGTCATAGTTACAGTTCAGTAATCAGTTCAGACCTCAATAAATTCAGCTAGTCAACAGAATTAAGTAGTACTTCATCAGTTAACAGAACATAGTAAACTCAATTTAGTTCAGATAGATAGTACGATCAGTAACAGTTTAGTCCATCCTAGTACAGTTTAGAAATCATTCCAATGTTTATTCAGTTGGGAGTAGGATTCAGCACCGACCGAACCCAGGGATGGGGGCCATTTCTTCCAGCAGAGGGTTTAACCCTTAGTGGCAGTCCCTACATTACAGAACTACGTAGCCAGCGTAGGTTGAGATATTTTTCTGCCAGACTAGGGTTGTTATATCTCATACGAGTTTTCCTGCCAGCGAGGATTGACAAAAGAGCTTCGTGTCAGAGAGGGTTAACTCACAACTTGTCTTTACTCGTGGCACGGTACTGACACCTTTCCAACTGGGGTTATAGGTTGGACCCCAATCTATTAAGAAAGGGGCATGTCGGTTAGATGGTTACCTCCCACAGTCTCAGTTTCATTTTTAGTCTTAGTATAGAACTCAGTTCAGTTCTATAGAATTAGGATTGTCAGATACAATCACTCTGTTCAGTATAGAACTGAGCATAGTTCCACAGAATCAGGACTATCAGACACAATCATTCAGCTATCAGTTATACAGTATCAGTAAACTTAGATATCAGTAAATCAGTAATTCAGAACTAAGTATCCAGTGTTATCATGACCTCAGTTACAGTTTGCTTATTCAGGCATGTCCTCTCATTCATTTATACTCATGTGATTCAGTCAATATTGTTCATGCATATGAACCTATGCATCTCAGCTTACTTCACTTAGTACATTAAAAGTACTGATGCATACCTTTCTTTTGCGCTATGATGTCTTATATCATAGGTTCAGATGCACGGGCTCCCGATCATACTTAGCAACCCGATCTATCAGTAGCAGACTAGTGGTGAGTCCTCATTGTCTGAGGATAGATTTATTATTCCAGTATTTCAATACTCAATTTATTTCAGTAGATGGAGTTAGTTGGGGACTTGTCCCATAAACTCCTTGTTCAGACAATAGAGGCTTTTTAGACTAGAGTATTTGTAGATTGATGTTCAATTTTGGTATTGATGTACCGTACTCAGTATTTATTTTAGATTTGAAAATTATGGCAGATTTCTCCCTAATTTCTGCATAATTACAGTATTATTATTCAGTAAATGCAGCAGGTACCAATTATTGGTTAGCTTGTGGTCCTGCGGGATTATGAGCATCGTGTAGCATTCGGGGTGCAGACTCGGGGCGTTAAAAACTTAGTATCAGAGCCTAAGGTTCAACAGAGTCCTAAGAAGTCTGAAAACTGCATCTAGTAGATTCTTGTGCTTGGGTATGTAGCGAGCCACACTTATGGACAGGAGGCTATTAGATGTTTTGGGAAAAGTTTCCCTTCTTTCAGTAATCATATTGTGCAGGTGAGCACAAGCTCAAGTTAAACTCTCTGTCTAATCTAAGATTCTCTTTCGTTTATAGAATATTCCTCCAAAGAGGACTAAGGGAAGAGGAATGGAAGACCAGCCAGCACCTCAGCCCATCCATCCAGATCCCCTGGACGAACATGTCTCCCACGCTGAATTTAGAGCAGCTTTCACCACCCTAGCTCATTCTGTGGTAGCCCAGAATAAATGACCATCTGTCGTTCCGACCAACCCAGTGGCTAATACTGCTACAGCCAGGATTTGGGACTTCACCAGAATGAACCCTCCATCTTTTATCGGGTTAAAGTCAGATGAGAACCTACATGAATTTCTTGATCGGGTGCAGAAGGTTACAGATATTATAGGGGTGACAACTAGTGAGAGTGCCAAGTTAGTTGAATATCAGTTACAGGATGTGAATCACTCATAGTTCAAATAGTAGAAAGCATAGAGGGACATATATGCAGGGCCCATAGAATGGGAGGAGTTTACTATTGCTTTTCTGGATAGGTTCTTCCAGCTGGAGTTGAGGGAAGCGAAGGTTTTGGAATTTATAAATTTGAAGAAGGGCAACATGATGGTACAAGAGTATTCTCTCAAGTTTACTCTATTAGACAGATACGCTCCTCATGTGGTAATAGATAGAATATCTAAGATGAGTAAGTTTTTGCCTGGCTTGTCTAGTAGTGTGGTCAAAGAGTGTAGGATCGCAATTTTGATTAAAGAGATAGACATATCTAGGCTTATGGTCCATACTCAGCAGATAGAGGAGGATAAGAATAAAGAGAAAGAGAGAGAGAATAAGAGAGATAGAACAGGTAGCTTCAACTTTACCCAGCCTAAGTCAGAGGGTGGTAATCGTTCTCAGTTCCGCCTAAAATCCTCAGTCCCAGCTCTATCCTCAGCCAGTGATCTCGTGTCAAAATTCAAAAATGGCAATAGAGATAGGGCGTCAGGCCCTAAACCCCAGGGTAGTGTTAGCAGTTCCCAAACAAATCCTCTCTGCCAGAAGTATGGCAGAAACCATCAGGGTGTCTGCAGAACTAGCAGTGACGTATATTTTGGATATGGCAAGCTAGGCCACAGAGTCAGATAGTGTCCTCAGGTGGGTTCACAGAGTCAGCATAACTGTCCCTCAGCTCAGTCCGATCACCCGAATCAGCAAGGTGCCACTTCCAGTGCCACCAGTGGGAAATGTCCAAACAGACTCTATGCACTTCAGTCCCGACAGGATCAGGAAATTTCTCCTAATATGGTCACTCGTATGTTACAAATTTATCATTTGCATGTTTATGCGGTTCTAGATCCAGGAGATTCTTTGTCTTTTGTAACTTCTTATATAGTTGTTGTCTTCGAAGTCAGTCCCAAAATTCTAGCAGAGCCTTTCTCATTCTATACCCCAGTGGGTAAATCTATCATAGCTCGACGGGTATACAAGAACTGTCTGGTTATGGTATCTTAGAAAGACACTTCAGCAGACTTAGTCGAATTAAAGATGGTCGATTTTGATATCATTCTCAACATGGATTGTCTTTATTCCTGCTATGCCTCAGTCGACTACAAAAATAGAATTGTTCAATTTCAGTTTCTAAATGAGCCCGTCCTAGAGTGGAGGGGTAGTACTTCAGCACTTACAGGGTCAGCTTGTTTACTACCTTAGGGCAAGGAAAATGATATCTAAGGGATATGTCTACCATCTCATTCGAGTCCAGGACTCTAGATCAGAAACTCCTACTCTTGAGTTAGTATCAGTAGAATGTGAATTCCCAGACGTGTTTCCCAAAGATCTTCTCGGAGTTCCTCCCGAAAGGGAAATCAACTTCGGAATAGACCTTCTTCCAGATACTCAGCCCATATCTATTTCGCCATACATAATGGCTCCAGCAGAACTCAAAAAATTAAAAAAATAGTTGAAATATCTCCTAGATAAGGGATTTATCTGACCTAGTGTGTCCCCGTGGGGTGCACTAGTTCTATTCGTGCGTAATAAAGATGGTTCTCTCAGAATATATATAGACTACCATTAGCTAAATAAAGTCACGATCAACAACAAGTATCCACTTCCCAGAATCGATGACTTGTTTGACCAACTTCAGGGTGCTAGATACTTTTCTAAGATAGACCTAAGATTAGGCTATCATCATCTCAGAGTTAGAGAATGTGACATTCCAAAAATAGCTTTTAAAACTCGGTATGGTTACTTTAAATTCTTAGTCATGTCATTTGGTCTTACTAATGCCCCAACAACTTTCATGGACTTGATGAACCGTGTGTTCATGCAGTACTTGGACATGTTTATCATAGTATTCATAGATGACATCCTTGTCTACTCCCACAGTGAGCATGATCATGCAGGCCATCTCAGAATAGTATTACAAACTCTCAGAAACCATCAGCTATTCGCCAAATTCAGTAAGTGCAAATTTTAGCTAAGTTCAGTATCCTTCCTCATCCATATTATTTCTGGTGATGTCATTAGAGTTGATCCCCAAAAGACTGAAGCAGTAAGAAACTAGACCAGACCCATCTCTCCATCAGATATTCAGAGTTTCTTGAGTTTGGCTGGCTATTAACGATTGCTTATTGAGGGATTTTTGTCTATTGCATCCCCTATGTCCAGATTGACTCAGAAGTAGGTCAAATTTTAGTGGTCAGATTCTTGTGAGAAGAGTTTTCAGGAGTTGAAGACTTAACTTACTATAGCCCTAGTTTTGACTTTACAAGATAGTTTAGATGGATTTTTGGTATATTGTGATAATTCCAGGGTTGGTTTGGGGTGTGTTTTGATGCAGAGAGGTAAGGTCATAGCCTACGCCTCTAGACATCTCAAACCCCATGAAAAAAACTATACTACTTATGATCTTAAGTTAGCAACAGTAGTATTTACCTTAAAGATTTGGAGGCATTACTTGTATGGTGTGCACGTTAATATGTTCACTGACCATAAGAGCCTACAGTATGTGTTCTCTCAGAAAGACCTAAAACTCTGTCAAAGAAGGTAGTTGGAGTTGTTCAAGGACTACGACATGAGAATCTTGTATCATTCGGGTAAAGCCAATATAGTGGATGATGCTCTAAGTAGGATGTCTATGGGCAGTGTTGATCATGTGGGGGCTGGTAAGAAGAAGTTAGCTCAGGAAGTTCATCATCTTGCTCGATTGGGTATCCACATAGTCAATTCAGCAAAAGGTAATGTATGGGTGCAGAGTAGTTCAGAATCATCTCTGCTTTCCGAGGTGAAGGAAAAGCAGGATAAGGATCCCAACCTAGTTAAGTTGAAAGAATCAGTCAGAGATCAAAAGATAGAGGTTTTCTCCCAAGGAGGAGATGTATTACGTTTTAAGGGTCGGCTTGTGTGGCAGGTGTAGATGACTTGAGAAAGTGGATTCTTGCAGAAGCGCAGGGTGTGCACTACTCTATTCATCTAGGGGACACTAAGACATACCGTGATTTGCAAGATCTACTAGTGGAGTAGGTTGAAGAGAGACATTACAGAGTTTGTAGCTAAGTGCTCAACATGTCAGCAGGTTATGATCGAGCATCAGAAGCCTAGTGGGGCTATGTAGGAGTTTAGTATTCCCACTTGGAAGTGGGAAAAGGGGAACATGGATTTTGTGACGGGTTTGCCTCGTACTCATCATCAGCATAATTCAGTTTGGGTCATTATAGATAGGATGACCAAATCAGCTTATTTCCAACCAGTCCACACCTCTTATTTAGCCAAGGACTATGCCAAGCTCTATGTTAGAGAGTTGGTCATATTACACAGAGTTTCGTTGTCCATTATCTCAGATAGAGGTACGCAGTTCACCTTTCATTTCTGGAAAGCCTTCCAAAAGGGTCTTGGTACCCAAGTTCACCTTAGTATATCTTTCCACCCTCAGACAGATGGTCAAGTAGAAAGGACCATTTAGACTTTAGACGATATGCTGCGAGCGTGTGCGATATACTTTAAAGGTAGTTAGGATGACCACTTACCTTTGATTGAGTTTGCATATAACAACAACAATCATTCCAGCATTCAGATGGCTCCATTTGAGAAACTCTATGAGAGGAGATGTAGGTCTCCCATTAGTTAGTTTAAAGTGGGAGAGGCTATAGTGGTAGGGACTAACTTGGTGTTTGACACCTTAGAGAAGGTTTAGCTGATCAGGGAAAGGCTTAAGACAGCTCAGGGCTGACAGAAATTGTATGCAATTGTGTGGAGAAAGGACCTCGAGTTCGAGATTGGTGATTATGTGTATTTGAAGATCTCTTCTATGAAAGGAGTGAAGAGGTTTGGAAAAAAGGGAAAGCTCAGTCCCCGATATGTCGGTCCTTACTAAATTCTCAGCAATTTCAAAAAGGTAGCTTACGAGCTTGAGTTGCCTTCAGATTTAGCTTCAGTCCATCCGGTGTTCCATGTATCCTTTCTAAAAAATGCATAGGTGACCCAGTAGTTGTAGTCCCTGTAGGGATATAGACATTCAGAACAGCCTCTCTTATGAGGAGATCCCAGTCGAAATCCTTGATTATCAGATCTACAGACTGAGGAAAAAAGAGGTCCCTCTGGTCAAAGTTCTTTAGTGGAATCAGTCCGTTGAGAGAGCTACTTGGGAAGAAGAAGCAGATATGTGGACCAAGTATCCTTACCTCTTCTCTGCAAACTAAGACTCAACCCAAGGTAATAGTTTTCCCTTGAACTTACTAAATTCCATGCTCAGATTTCCCTTATAGACTTGATATCAGTTACCATTACATTTTTTAGTTATGTATTCATGCATCAGATATGTATATTTAACATGAGAAACTCAGCTTATCAGAAATTTCAGTCATGCATTCATGAATTATGTTCAGCCATGTACTCATGCATCATATATGCATTTTCAGTACGAAATTTTAGTATTTCAGTAGTATCGGTCATGAAATCATGTTACAATTGTGCATGTCCTGTATCTAAATCCAGTATATTAGTATTCTCAGCTTAGTCAGCCTCATTCGAGGATGAATATTCCCAAGGAGGAGATATTGTAAGACCCTGCAAAAATCCTAAGCTTAACTCAGTACTTTAAATCTTGTTAAGGGGTTCCAGACTTAGAAAATTATAGCTAAGTATTTAGACTTAGTGTTATTTTACCCTTCCTAGGTTGGCGACTCTATTTCACAACCCTCATGACCTTAAATTAATGATTTTTAGGTTGAATCATGATCAGGAATGTCAGTGGGTGTTTCCAAACAAGTTTTGGATTTTTTAGACTTCATTTGAAAAACATTTGAAAGCTCAGACCAGTGGATCGACGCGAACTCAGTGCGCCGCATCGCCCATCGCGTCGATGAATATTTTCCTCCAGCTTCCAGTGTAAATTTCAATGAACAGACGCAGACTAGACGCGGTGTATTAGCCATCGCGTCGATGCTAAAGATGCGGTGCATTGGCCTGTGCGTCGCTAAACAAGTTTTTAGTAAAAATTAAAACAACATTTAGATGGGTAATTGGGACATTTTCCTCACCTCGATCCAGCCCTTAAAACATGAAATTCAGCCCTCACAAGGCAAATTACACTTTTTTCCCTCAAATTGTTCTCAAGACCAAAACCCTAGAACATCAATTTCAAGATCAATTCTCAAGAACACTCCATCAATCTTCAAGATTTCAATTGTTAAGGTATGTCAAGTGTTCATCCAAGGGTCCCTTCCACCCTTGGAGTTCAAGAAACTATTTTTAAAACTTCAAGTGTATTGATTTCATGAATTTCATGTTGGGTTTGATTATATTCATGATTATAATGATTAATTGGGTTTCTAATCCATGTTTTGTTACATGTTTCATATGGATTTACTTGATATATGTATAGAATCATGTGAATCCATGCAAAAAAACTCTTTAAATTGTAAATGGAGACTTGAATTATGATGCCTACATCTGGTCTAGTGTCATGTGCATGGATTATGTTCTTCAAGTGTTTGATAAATTGCTCATGTGAACAAAGAAAAAGGAACAAAATCATGTCATGTTAGCTATGTGCAAGTTATATCATGCAAGTGTTTGATAGAATGTCTGTATGAATGGGTTATGATCAAGTACATATGGTTATGCCTTTCAAGTTCATGCTATGATTTAATTTTCATGCTATCGAGTCCTGGTGGTATTCAATACCCAAAAACTTAGCAGTTTACCTAGAGCTATGGTAGTTACAGAACAGTCTTAATAGTGTCACGAACAGTAGACTCAGTAATCAGTCACAGTTATAGTTCAATATTCAGTTCATACCTCAGTAAATTCAGCTAGTCAACAAAATTCAGTAGTACTTCGTCAGCTAACGAAAATCAGTGAACTCAGTTCGATTCAGTTAAACAGTATGATCAGTAACAGTTCAGTCCAACCTAGTACATTTTAGAAATTAGTCCAGTGTTTATTCAATAGGGAGTAGGATTCAGCACCGAGCGAACCCAGGGATAAGAACTGGCATGTAAGTCCGAGAATAAGGATAAAATAATGCAATTACCAAAATCTAGTCATAAACCATATGCACTATGTTCATATACATACATATATATAGGATACCAGGATAGGGACAAGGGTCATGAACATGATATTTTAAAGATTTAACATGAACTGTGTAGCTCAATTCATCTTAAAGGCACCCATGAGCTATATGGGTCCAGCTCCCCCTGCTAGAATGCCCCAGTGTGTGGTAGCCACACAAACTGAGGAAAAACCCAAGGAAAACTAAAGTTACCAAGGCAATAGCCATCCCATTATATATATATATATATCAAGTTTGCACCAAGCCCGCAGACATATAAACCCCCAACACTGCCAAACGTGGTTTCCATTGTTCGTACCCTCGGTACCTACACCTTCACGGTTAGCTACACAATTCCCTTGAAGCCCAAATTAAAACAATTCAAACAAAAACCAATCCATTAGACCAAGAGTCATTCATTAAGGCATTTATCACTTGGTATCGTCATACCAATATACTTGCAAGCTAAATTAAGTATGCCAAACAAAATCCACATAACCAAATTGGACTCCTATGTTCCATTTAAAATCCAAAACCAAGGCCATCCAAAAAATAATTTTCATTCATTTATCCATTAATGCAATGCATTGGGTTAAAAAAGAATTAAACCATGCAACTTTCCATAGTAAAAACCAAGTTTACAAAGTGGATTGAGATTCATGCAATTTTCATGCCAAAATTCCATAAACTTGGGGAAAACCATGTCCCCCATTCCAACCATTTATACCATGCACCGATTCAGTCCCAAAAACTTCAATCCAAAGCATGAATAATCAATTTCGAACATTGGACAAGTAATTCAATTAGTAACAACCAAAACCCCTCAACCCAATTTCAAACCCACAGTTAAATCACATGAAAATCTATACAACTAATGCCACAATGTAAAATTAAAGTTAGGCTAAGAGAAACATGCCTAAAATTCAAAAGGAATTGAAAACAAATAAGAGTTCAGAGCTTGAATGGTAAATCTGTGTAAGACCCTTGGAGTTTTTTGGTTTAAATATTAAAGAGGAAAAGAATGGTCTTTGATCCTTAAAACTGATGTATAAAGGGTGTATTTTGTGTTTAAAGGTCGTACAAGGGGTAAGAAGACCAAAATCCCCTCACCCTAAGTAAAAAAACAAAAACTAGATGAATTTAAGACAGCGGTATGGCACACCAATATTATGGAGGTTAGCCTCCATGCCACTCTAATATCGCGGGGGTTAACCTCCGTGACACAGCCTCATCGTGGAGGCTTACTGCCTCGAGGTCCCAAAATGACCCCGAACCCCTTTCAAAAAATTCAAAATTTTCCCAAAACACCCTTTTAACATCCCTAAATATAATCCAAGTCAAAAATCGGCATTACATATGTGGGAAGGTCAAAAATAAAATAATCAAAATTTTAAGGGGTCTTACATTATCTCCCCCGTAGGATCATTCGTCCCCGAATGATGAGTTAGCACACTTTTAGCACGAGAATAGCAAGAATACATCAAAATCAAATGACGAATCTAAATTGCGACAAAAAGGAAACAATAATCATACCTTACACACTCTCATCCAAAACATGGAACAAGAACGAATGCTTAGCCTTTATATCGTCCTCAGCTTCCCATGTAGCCTCTTCTACCTTTTGATTTTTCCAAAGATCCTTAACTGAGTCCATATCCTTTGTCCTTAACTACTAACTTGCCTATCCACTATTCAATTAGAGATTTCTAATAAGACAAGGAATCCGCAACACCAACATCCTCAATAGGAACTATCAAGGAAGGATCACCCATACACTTTTTCGGCATAGACACATGAAAAATGGGATGAATCAAAGCTTAACTTGCAGGCAAATATAACTCATACGCAATATTCCCAATCCTCCTCAAAATATGATATAGACCAACATAACAGGGACTAAGATTCCCCTTATCCCCAAACTGTATAATTCCTTTCATAGGAGACACCTTTAAGAATTCCCAATTATTTACTTCAAATTCCAAATCCCTCCACCTCACATCTGTATAAGACTTTTGGAGACTCTGAGTAGTCTTAGTCTTTCTCTAATTACTTTTACCTTCTCCATGGCTTAGTGAACCAAGTCAGGACTAAACAACCTAGTCTCACTTATCTCAATCCACCCAATGATGAACTACACCACCTACCTTAAAGAGCCTCAAAATGATCCATTTGAATTCTAGAATGGTAACTATTGTTGTAAGCGGACTCAATAAGGGGAAAATGATCAACCCAACTCTCTTTAAAATCAATCACATAGGACCTTAGCATATCCTCCAAAGTTTGAATAGTACGCTCCACTTTCTCATCCTGTTGAGGGTTGAAAGTGGTGCCAAGGTTCACTTTTATACCCAAACCTTTCTGAAATAAACTCAAGAAGTGAGAGGAAAATTGCATACCCCAGTCTGAAATAATGGACATTGTTGCACCATGCAACTTCATAATCTTCTGAAAAATTAACTTAGCATAATCCTCTCCTGAATAATTAGTCCTCACAGGCAAGAAGTGACCCGACTTAGTCATCCTATCCACAATGACCCAAGTGGTATCATACTGATTCCAAGACCATGGAAAACCCATAATAAAATCCATATTAATTATCTCCCACTTGCACATAGGTAACTCTACCTCTTAAAACATACTACTCGGCCTCAAATGCTCAACCTTAACTTACTGACAAACCATACACTTAGCCATAAAACTCGCCATGTCTCTTTTCATATTATTCCACAGTAAATTTTCTTCGAGTCATGATACATTTTAGTTGAACCAAGATAAATTGTATATCTAGACTCATGAGCCTCAGTCAAAACTCTTTCCTGCAGCCCATCAACATCAGGAACACACAACCTTTCTTGGTACCTTAGAATGCCATCTTCCCTAATCTCAAAAGCCATAACCTTCTATTGCCCCACATCATCCTTAATTTGCATAAGTGTGGGATCCAAAGCCTATTTCCTCTTCACTTCAACACCAAAAGATGATTTAACCACTTCTTGAACAATCACTCCCCCATCATTGGAGTCCAAAAGACAAACTCCCAAAATAGCTAGCCTTTGAGTATCCTTCACCAATCCTCTTTTCTCCTCATCAACATAAGGCAAGCTCCCCATAGACAAACTGCTAAGAGCATCAACAATAATATTAGTTTTACCTGGAGGGTAGTACATACTCATGCCGTAATTCTTAAGCAGTTCAAGCCACCGCCTCTGCCTGAGATTTAATTTCTTCTGTGTAAACACAGACTGCAAGATCTTATGGTCTGAATAAATTTTTACGTACACACCATAAAGATAATGGCTCTAAATATTCAATGTAAAGACCGCAGCCGCCAACTCAAGATCATGAGTTAGGTAATTCTTCTCATGTACCTTAAGTTGCCTGGAAGCATAGGTTACAACCTTACCATATTGCATCAAAACACAACCCATTCCCATACGGGATGTATCATTATACACGACAAACCCATCAGTACACTCAGGTAGGGTCAAGACTTTCACAGGAGTCAACTTATCCTTCAACTTCACAAAACTACCCTCACAAGCATCGGACTACAAAAACTTAATATTTTTTTGAGTCAATCTTGTCAACGGAGTAGCATTAGAAGAGAAACTCTCTGTAAACCTCCTATAATACCCATCTAACCAAATATCAATTAGAATCGTGGGTCTAGTCCATTTCTTAACTGCTTCAACTTTCTATAGATCCACCTTGATCCCTTCACCAGAGACCAGATGCCTAAGAAAAGTCACGGTATTCAGCCAAACCTCACACTTAGAAAATTCAGCATGCAACTTTTGATCCTTAAGGGTATGCAACACAATTTAGAGGTGATTGGCATGATCCTCTTCACTCTTAGAATACACCAAGATGTCATCAATAAAGACAAACAAACAAATCTAGAAATAACCTAAAAACCTAATTTATAATATCCATGAATGCAGTCAGAGCATTAGTCAACCCAAATGACATAACCGAAAATTCATAGTGACCAAATCAGGTTCGAAAATCAATCTTGGGAATATCAACCTCCCTAATTTTCAACTGATGGTAGCTCAAACGAAGATCAATCTTACATAAATACTATCACCCTAAAGCTGATCGAAAAGGTCATCAATCCTAGGAAAAGGATACTTATTCTTGAATTGTCACCATATTCGACTGACGATAGTCTATACACAACCGAAGAGATCCATCTTTTTTTTGTAGGAAAAGTACAAGAGCACCCACAAAGAAACACTAGGACGAATGCAACCTTTATTGAGAAGATCCTTCATTTGCTCCTTTAGTTTAGCCGAAGCCATTCTATAAGGAGGAATAGAAATAGGATGAGTATCCGACAGAACATCAATCCCAAAATCTATTTCCCTGTCAGGAGGAATTCTAGGAAAGTAATCGGGGAACACTTCAGGAAATTCATCAACCACAGGGAAAGATTACAAAGAAAGACTTTCAGAGTTAGAATCATTAACTCGAACTAAATGATACAGACCCCCTTTTATAATTAATTTTTGAGAACTAATATTGGAATTAAACCTCCTTTTGGGCACTAAGGAACTCCCCCTCATTCTAATACCGTCTTATTAAGAAAGTGAAAATTGATGCTTCGGGTCATATAATTTAGAGAAGTATAGCACGAATGAAACCAATCCATCCCTAAGATAACATCACAATCCACTGTATCAAGATCTGTCAAATCCACCAATGTCTTTCTATGAAAGATAGACATCACACAACCCCTATAGATTTTTCTAGCAACTATAGAACCACCCACCAAAGTAGAATAGAAAAGGGGTCGAAAATATTTTCAAGACCAAAATCAAAATGCACAACCACATAAGGGGCCATATAAGAAAAGGTAGAACCCGTATCAAGCAATCAATAAATATCACGAGAAAAGAGTTGTAATATACTAGTAATAACATCTGGGGATGCCTCAAATTCCTGGTGAGTAGTAAGTGCATAGATATAATTTTGGCTAGTCCGCTACCAAAAGTAGTGCCCTTAGGGGAAAGAGATGAAGAAGTTGCAACCACAATTTTACTAGCCCCAGTGGAAACCCTAACTGAAGGACATTCTCGCTGCATATGACCAAGATGACAATAATTACAACATCGATTTCTCCCCTCCTCACAATATCCATGGTGAAGCTGCCCACAAAAACGACAGGAAGGGTAAGGTATGGCTGACTGAGCTCTACTAGCCTGAGACTGAGAACCCTGTTCCTTAGGACCATTGCAAACCTGAAAATAACTATCACCTGAAGGCTTAGGATAAGAAGCACCGGCAGCATAATATGAATTTCCCCAATTCTTTTTTTTAGTCCACCGTCTACCATCTCTCCTATTGTTTTATTGATCTGCACCCTGCTCTGAATAACCAAACTTTTTATTCTGCCTCTCTTTTATGCCTACTTTTTTCACATACTCAATCTATTGCATATAAACCACTGGCCTGGAGATGTCCATATCATTGTTCAACATAGCAGCCATACATTCTACCTTCAAATCATGGGATAAACTAGAAGTAAATTTTGTCATTCGAGACCTCATATAAGACACCAACTCTAGAGCATAATGAGCCAACTGCTGAAACTTCAAATCATACTCCTTGACACTCATCTTACCCTACTTTATATTAACAAACCCCTCAGCCTTAGCTTCTCTCAACTTCTGATGAAAGAATTGATCAAGAAAAGCACTTGAAAAGTTATACCATACTCCCTATACTGTATCATACCCCTAGTCGCTTCCCAGTCCTCATACCACTGGTAAGAAATATCTTTTAACTAATAGAAAGCAAACTCCATACCTTCCAAATTAGTAGTATGCATCACCCTAAAGATTTTATCTATCTCATCAATAAACCCTTGCAGATCCTCCTAAACCTTAGAGCCTGTAAAGGTTGGGAGATTCAACCTCATAAACTAGCCAACTCGAGTGACCTTAGATGAATGAGCAACAAAACCAACACGGTTAGACTGACTAGACTGCAATGCCACCAACTAAGTGAGCATATAAATAGACTAATAGAACTCTGCATTAGAGATATCCCTCTAAAATGACTGAGCATAACTGTAACTAGTTTGGAAAGCTCAAGGAGGACTAGTAATGATCGGTGGAACTTTATGTGGGGCAGCAAAATTAGGATCAAGGTCACTAGTCCGGCTATGCACTCCATAAATAGGGAGAATTGCCTCTGCATTATCCTCAAGTGGAACAGAGGTTCTAGCAATGTTTCTACGAACATCAGATCTTTGGGGGCATGATCTAAAATGTAAGGAAGCCAGAAGTTAGAGAAGTTTCGTAACACTGGACTCTATAGCTCCAAAATAGAACACGAGAAAAGGAAATATTCCTAAATGTCTTATAGCCTCCCTCTTATAAGTGTAGTGTACTATACACCCATAAAAAGGACTCTACTTGACACAGCTTTGTGGACACCCAACGACCCTAAACCGTTCTCTGATACCATATTTTTCATGACCCAAACTAGGGCCTAGTCATGAAGGTATCTCAAGCCTACCAGGGATCGGAAAACACCCCCTTAGTCTAACCTTAAGAGCACAATAATCATAAAATAAATCAGAAGCCAATCATACCAATGATAATAGTAATAGAAATAGATTAATCAAATGATGGTTCAAAAGATTCAACTAACAATCCACCACACTTGTCCATGAAAGCCTCTAAAACCAGAATAGCATCTAAGTCATGAAATGCCCCCGACTATGACCAAAAAGAATCCAAAAGTACTATGACAATAAAGAAAGAATAATGAAATGACAAAGCCTTCCAAAGGATGGAGGCTCATCTCTTCACAGCAACTCAACAAATATGCTCAACCATATAACACTGCATGGCAGCAACAAAAAAATCCTTCGAACCCTACATTGTGAAATGATGTAACATCCAGGGATAGTCAGTGGGATAAGCACTGGCATGTGACTTAGGGAATAAAGATAAAATAATGTGATTATCAAAATCTAGTCATAAATCATATGCACCTCACTCATAAACATATATATATATATATATATGATGTCGGGATAGGGACAAGGGTCGTGAACATGGGAGTTTAAAGATTTGTCCTGAACTGTGTAGCTTGATCCATCCTAAAGGCACCCATGGGCCATATGGGTCCAGCTCCCCCTGCTGAAGGGACACAATGCGTGTTAGTCATACTAACCAAGGAAAATTAAGGGAAAACTAAATCCACCAAGGTAATAGCCATCTCAAAAGATATATATCAAGTGTGCACCAAACACATAGTCATATAGACCCCCAACACCGGCAAACATGGTTTCCAGTGTTCGTTCCCCTAGGACTTACACCTTCACGGTGAGCCACACAATTCCCTTTAAGCCCAAATTAAAATAATTTACACATCAACCAATCCATTAACCTAGGAGTCATTCGTTAAGGCATTTACCACTTGGTATCGTCATACCAATATGTTTGTAAGTTAAATTAATTATGCCAAACCAAATCCATATAACAAAATTGGACTCCCAAGTTCCATTAAAAATCCAAAATCAAGGCCATCCAAAACTATTTTCATTTATTTATCCTTTAATGCAATGCATTGGATTCAAAAACAAGTTAAACCATACAATTTTCCATAGTCAAAATCAAGTTTACAAAGTGGGTTGAGGTTAATGCAATTATCAAGCCAAAATTCCATAAACTTGGGGAACTATGTCCCCCATTCCAACCATTTATACCATGCACCAATTTAGTCCCAAAAACATCAATGTAAAGCATGAATAATCAATTTTGAATATGGGACAAGTAATTCAATCATAAACAACCAAAAACCCTCAACCCAATTTCAAAAACCATAATTAAATCACATAAAAATCCATTCAATTAATCCCACAATGTAAAATTAAAGTTAGGGAAAAATAAACATGTCTGATATACACAAGAAATTGAAAACAATTTTAAGTTCAAAGCTTGAATGGTGAATCCCTTGTGAAACCCTTGGAGTTTCCTAGTTTAATTGTTAAAGAGGAAGAGAATGGTCTTTGAACCTTAACACTGATGGAAAAAGGTGTATTTTATGTTTAAAGGTCGTACAAGGGGTAAAAAGACCA
Organism: Capsicum pubescens; assembly: GCA_030864215.1. Lineage (NCBI taxonomy): Eukaryota > Viridiplantae > Streptophyta > Magnoliopsida > Solanales > Solanaceae > Capsicum > Capsicum pubescens. The sequence continues at coordinate 67,478,198 of CM061539.1, read as the reverse complement.
AAAGACCCTCACCCTAAGTGAAAAACAACAACTAGATGAATTTAAAATAGCAATGTGGCACACCAATATTGTGGAGGTTAGACTCCCTGCCATGCCAATATCGTGGAGGTTAACCACTGTGATACGGACTTATCATGGAGGCTTACTAGCACGGGGTCCCAAAATAACCTCGAACCCTATCAAAATTTTTAAACTTTCCCAAAACACCCTTTTAACTTCCCTTAACATAATTCAAGTAAAAAATTAACATTACGCGCACATAAGGTTCAAAAATGAAATAATCAAAATTTTAAGGGGTTTTATATTAGTCCACTGCGTACCATCTCTCCCACTGTTCTATTGATTCACACCCTGTTCTGCATATCTAAACTTCTTATTCTGTCTCTCTCCCATCTCTACTTATTTCTTCTTTTTATCCTCCACCTACTGCATATAACATACTAGCCTGGTGATATCCATATGATTGTTCAGCATAGCAGCCTTAAACTCTAATTCCAACTCACAGGACAGACCAGAAGCAAACTTCCTCATTTTGGATCTTATGTTAGCCACTAACTTCGGAGCATAATGGGACAATTTCTGAAATTTCAAAGAATACTCTTTCACACTCATCTTCCCCTATTTCAAGTTCACAAACTCTTTGGTTGTAGCTTTCCTCAACTCTTAATAAAAGAAGTGATCAATAAAGGCACCTGAAAACTCACCCCACACCATCGGTTCAGCAGCATCACCCTCATCATTTCTGGATACTCATACCACTAACAAGTTATATCCTTTAATTGATATGCACCAAAATCTACACCCTTAGAATCAGTAGTGTGCATTACCCTAAGGATTTTCTCCATCTCATCAACGAAGCTTTGAGTATCCTCCTCAACCTTAGATCTTGTAAAGGTTGGGGGATTTAACCTTATAAACTGGCCAACTCGAGTGACCTCAGATGAATGAGCAACAGAACCAACATAATCAGACTGGAGAGACTGCAATGCCACCAACTGAGTAAGCATATGAGTAGATTGACGGAACTCTATATTAGAGATACCTATCTGGGGTGATTGAGAATGAATTTCACCAGCCCAGGAAGGCTAAGAAAGACTAGTAAGGACTGGTGGAACCCCACGTGGAGTAGCACAGTCAGGAGAGGGACCCTAAACTGAGTCTGCACTCTATAAATAGGGCGAGTCCCCTCCATATTTTCCCTAGGTAGGACAGAGTTTCCATTAAATTTCTACGAATGTCAGATCTTATAAGTATGGTGTTCTACACAAGAAAGGGAAACATTCCTAAATTCCTTGTAGCCTCCACTTTATAAATGTCGCGTTATACACACCCATAAAAAGGACTCTACTTGACACGGCTTTGTAGACACCCAATGACCATGAACCGTGCTCTAATACCGAGCTTATCACAACCCAAATTAGGGTCTAGTCTTAATGGGTATCTTAAGACCAGTGTGAACCGGAGACCACCCCCTTAACCTAATATCCAGAATACAACAAAAAATATAATAAAAACTAACCAAGTAGTAATAAGAAGGATAGATAATCAAATGTAAACTCTATGAATTAAAACTAACATCCAACCTACACTTGCCCACAAAAGACTCTAAAATAATAAATGCAAAATAGGTCGAGACATGCCACGGACCATGACCAAGAGAATCCAAAATAAAATACTAGGAAATAAAATACATAGATTAAATAACTGGGCCTTTCGATAGATGAAGGATCACCACTTCACATCAACTAAACAGATATACCAAACCACCTAACATTGCACGTGAGCAAAAGAACACCCTTTGAATCCTACATCATGAAATGATGAAGCATCCAGGGACGATCAGTGGGATAAGCACTGGCGAGTAACTCAGGAATAAGGGATAAAATAATGCCAATATCAAACCAATCAAAAACCATATGCACAACACTTATATATATATATGATGTCAGGATAGAGACAAAGGTCATGAACCTGAGAGTTTAAACCATTAACATGAACTGTGTAGCTTCCTTATTCCTAATGGCACCCATGGGCTATATGGGTTCAGCTCCCTCTGCTGAAAAGGCCCCAGAGCGTATTGACCATACAAACTAACAAATTCAAAGAAAGGTCTAAATATACCAAGGCTATAGCCATCCTAAATTATAAAGTATGGACCAAGCACTTGGTCATATAGATCCCCACGCTGGCAAACGTAGTTTCCAGTGTTAGTCCCCCTAGGACTACACCATCACGTCGAGCTACATAATTTCCTTTAAGACTTAACTCGGGAGTCTTACATTAAGGCATTTACACTTGGTATCGTCATACCAATTATGTTTTCAAGCTTATATAATTATGCCAAACCAATCTGTGTAACCATTAGACTCCTAAGTTCTATTTAAAAATCTAAGCTATGGCCACCGAGGGCCTTTCAAATCCACTTTAACCATTTATCGCCATGAAATGGGTTCATAAATATGTTGAATATCCTAAAATAAATGCAAATTTATTACTTCCTTATTTAATATGTATCAAAAGAAAAAGGAGAAATATTAAATTTTATGAAATATTTTAAAACATAATAAATTTTATGTATTTATGCATCATAAGTTTGTGTTTATGCATAATTTATTCATTTAGCTAATTTGACACAACAAAATCAGATAGCCAACAAAGCAACAAACAATAGCCCCCGCACAAGTTCAACACCAATGACATAAAATTTAACAGTATGCAATGGTTTATGTTTCATACAAAAAAGGTTAAATGTCAAATTATTTAGCACAGAGAATCGTACGGACAATCTATCTTTTTCTTTAAAGGAGAAAGCACACAAATTTCTTCTATCTCATGATGAAAGGCAAAAATAGATCAATCCTCATACCTATGTTTTTCTTGAAATTGATTTTTCTACTTCTTTTTTGTTGATAACCGTGGTATCTGGTCCAACTTGTGTGCACATCGACTAATTTTATAGGATAACAGCCACTACCCACCAATTTTAGTGTCCAGGTAACTCTTTCTACCAAGGCTATAATAGATGAGAAGAAATCACCTAGTTTTTTTGTCTCTGCTAAGATCTTTTGCTTCTTTTTTGTCTTTGTTTATTTGGGTTGGTTCTGTTGGAAAATCAGTCACACGCACCAGAAGCAAATAAGTAGGATCACTTACATATAATACAAACATCCAACATAAACACATAGTTCAAGCAAAGGTTGCTTAAAAATAATCATAAATACCTTTTAAAGCGTGATCAGATATCTTAAAGTGAATCTGTCTTTGAATCTGCGGTCTTCTACAATGATCCTAAATTCACAGCCGAACTCTATCAATACTTGGGCGGGCAAGTACTGAATAGAATACGCATATCTTCTTCTTGTTGTTCAATTCTAGGATAGGAAAATATCTATTTATAGAGATACTCCCCCAGTCCAATGAGGAAAGGAAAACACACGCATGTTTCTACTTGAACAAGGACGGACGGTGATTTCTCCTTTTTCCATAGAAAATAGGATTTTGAGTCTTAGTTTAATATGGGAATTGTAGGGTCCAAAAAATTAATTATTAAGGCTTCCTATTATGAAAATAATTTAAAATACCAATTTGAATTATTCTTACCATAATAAATGACAAATTATTCCACCAAAAATTTTAGTTGCACTCCTTTATTTTTATTGCAAAATTTTCCATTAAACACTTATGTAATTTCCCACGTTAAGATTACATATACTAATCAATAAATTAAATTACTCATGAATTTAATATAATGATTAATTTTCTTTATAGAAATGCTTAACTTATTTCATATGTCAGATTCATAAATCCACCGTCCGGGTTTGCCCATGAAAAGTTATAAGCTTCTCTTAAAAGGAATATCATCAATCTCTATACCGAGACATGGATTTCATCAACTAACTTATTATTTCACCAATATATATTATTATCATCCAATCTACCAGGAATATTGACCTATCTTAGAATCTCACCTTTTAATAAATTAAAATGATAAATAATATATACAGATCATAATAGTTATATCAAGATTGAGAATATAAGCATATTTAACAGTTTAGAAAATATGTTTTTATCAGTCAGTCCAAAACAACTATCTCTACTTGGTCCTATTCAATGCATACAAAATGCACAAGAACGATAAGTTAGAACTATACCATTCTCGTTATCAAGATAAATTACATTTAATCTCGTGCTACAATCATTTTGATGGCTTGTCAAAATTTCCATCTACTATAGTAAACAATAACTTTAACTTATAAGAATCGATAATTTAATCTTTTGAGTATAAGCTAAACTCTATACACTAAATCATCTACTATATAAGTTGAGGATACATATATGACAATGATCTATTTAATATAATAATTTATTAAATTGAATAAACAATTAAATAATCATTCAATAAATAATACTACATCAAAATTGCATGGTTTATATTATATCCGAATATTCTCCCACTTAGACTCATAATCTTGCACCCACAACTCTAACAACCAATCCTTCTACATGTCATTCAAAAGGCTATAAAACTTTTGTAAAAGGGTCTTCCACGCTGTTTTCTGATACAATCTTTACAACCACCTCATCTTTTCTTTGCACTATGTCTTGAATTAAATGATATTTACACTCAATGTGTTTTTCCTTCTTATGGCTCCATGATTTTTTTGAATTTGAAACCACACCACTATTGTCACAATAAATTATAAGTGGAACTTCTATCGCAGTATAACCGCCAAGTCTTTGAGAAATTTTCTGAGCCATACTGCCTCCTTTGTTGCCTCAGAGGCTGCTACATATTCAGCTTCCATGGTGGAATTAGAAACATAAATTTTCTTGGTGCTCCTCCAAACAACGGCTACACCTCTCAAAGTAAACATATTTCCAGAGGTCAACTTTCTAAAGTCCTTGTCAGATTGATAATCTGAGTTTGTGTACCTTATAGGCACCAACTCATTAGAATGGTAAACTAGCATGTAATCCCTAGTCATTTTTAGATACTTAATTATATGCTTAACTGTTGTCCAGTGTTCTCTTTCAGGGTTATACTAAAATCTGCTAACCATGCCTATGACAAAAAAATATCATGTCTAGTGCAAAACATAGCATACATGAGGCCTACCACAGCTGATGCATAAAGAACTGCCTTCACGTTTTCTATCTCCTCATTTGTCTTAAGACATTGATTCATAGAAAGAAAATTTCCATGGCTAAAAGGAAAGATTTCTTTCTTGTAATCATGCATGTTGAACCTGGTAAGAATTGTATCAATATAAAGAGCTTGAGATAAGACTAACATCCTTTTCTTGTGATCACATAAAACCTTGATCCCAAGGATATGAGTAGCTTCTCCCAAATCTTTCATCTTAAAATTACTGGATAACCATTCCTTAACTAAATTCAACAATTCCACATTTTTTCTATGAGCAAGATATCATCTATATATAATACTAGAAACACCACTTTATCCCTATTTCATTTTTGTACACACAAGACTCATCAAGACACTGCTTAAAACTAAAAGTCTTAACCACATTGTCAAAACAAGTTTTATATGCCCTAAAAGCTAGCTTTAATCCATAAATAGATCTCTTAAGCTTGCACAACATGTGTTCTTTCCCTTTTTCAATGAAACCATCTGGTAACTGCATAAAAAATGCTCTAATCAAGATTTCCATTAAGAAAAGTTATCTTGACATCCATTTGCCAAATCTCATAGTCATAATGAGAAGCAATGGATAAGAGAATTCTAATGGGCTTAAGCATGGCTATTGGCAAAAAAGTTCCTCATAATCAATCCCTTCTTTCTGGGTATATCTTTTTGTAACAAGCCTAGCTTTGTAAGTTTGCAATTTTTCGTCTAATCCTCTTTTTTTCTTATAGATCCATTTGCATCCAATGGGTTTGACTCTATCTACAGGAGGTTCTACAAAATCCCAGACTTTACTAGAGTACATGGACTCCAATTTTAATTTCATAGCAATAATCTATTTGTCTGCATCTTTATCTTGTAGTGCTTCATTGTAATTTCTAGGCTCAGTATTCAAATCTTCAAGGATTCTATCGCAAGACTCCCAAGATTACATACTGAGATGGTTTTTTATCTCTCTCCAACTATGATGAGGCACTACAGTTGTAAGGGTCAGTATAGAGGCAACTGCACTATTATGATCTTGAGGTTGAACCACATCATTTGTTGGATTTTTAGTCTCTATGTTATCCTCATCACCTTGCGGTGTTGGGACATTAATGACTTCTTCCTCTTGTGCACCCTAACAACTTTGATATAGAATGGATTTTCAGGAACTTACACTTGTGGAACTATATGTCTATTGACATCTCTTATACTACTAAAATGCAATGGTATGTTAATTTTACATCTAGAGTTGGGATTTGGTTTTTATTATCATTATAGGTTGATTTTGTTAGATCTTTGCGTAATTCCTATAAAACTAGTTTACATCTGGGAATGTGGTCTGTTATAAAATCCTTTTCTAGAAACTTGGCATTGGTACTTACAATGACTTTCTTTTCAGTAGAATTCTAGAATAGACCACCTTTCATTCCTTTAGGGTAACTAATAAAAACACATACTTCTGATCTAGGTTACAACTTTTTTGCCTTTCCTTTCATCACATATACTGGACATCCCTAAATTCAAACTAGGTTTATGCCCAGTTCACAGTTTTATGGATGTCATAGGTACAAACTTGGAAGGAACTAAGTTCAGAATATAGTTTGCAGTTTCTAGTGCATAATCCCAAAATAAAGAAGGTAAATCAGAGTAATCAGCATAGATATAACCATTTCTAAAAGAGTCCTATTTTTTCTTTCTACTATACTATTTTGTTATGGAGTTCTAGGTGCAAATATTTGAGACATAATTCCTTGTTCTGATAAGTAACTAATGAACTCATTGGATAGGTATTCACTACCATGATCAGATTATTAGAGATGATATATTACTCATGTCATTTCGCTATTTTTGTCTTAAATTCTTTGAATTTCTCAAAGTATTCAGACTTACGGTGCAACAAATAAATATATCACATCATCAGTAAAAGTCAAAAAATACTCATAACCACCTCTCACTTGAACATTCATTGGGCCACACAAATCAGAATGAACTAACTTTAATTTATCATTTGCTCTGTTTCATTTTGAGGGAAAAGGTCTCTTAGTTAATTTTTCCTTCTAAAAAGGATTCACATGTTGGTAGTGCCTTAGATTTTAATGAACCTAAAGGTACATCCCAAACCAAACTCAAAATCTTGTCTAGATATATGTGACATAGATGTAAATGCCAAAAAAAAGTGTAATGCCCCGCACTTTCCTAAGCTAGAAAGCGAACCATTGTTCGTACATGTGAAACCCCCAATTCTGTAAGCCATATTTGGGCACATTAATTACCAAGAGTACCCTAGTTATAAGAGAGCTTATGATGTGTTAAGTGTGGTTATATGAGTCACTTAAGGTAGTACAAGCGAAGAGTTTCGAAATCCATCAAGTTTTAGTGTTTGAATTCACTAAGGTCATATTTAAATGAGAATAACTTGATAAATATATGGTATTTCTTCATATTTATACCCACAAACTTATAGAGAATCTAATTAGCTTTCCAACGATACCAATTTCATCAAAATCCGACACTCGAGCAAGGAGTTATGGCTTTACGAAGTAGAGTGCGTCACCTAACCAATCGTACATGGCAACTGGAATAGGTGTGCGATAAGCAACACAGCACATACTTAAATGTATGCGATAATCAATGCAGCGCATACGTAAATGTATGCGATAAGTAATGCGGCGCACACTTGGAGTTTTAGGTAGTAAAAACACTCTGTTTTGAGTTATTTTAAGGGCAATTAAGTCTTTTGGCACTCCTTACACACCCCTAAATTTAACCTTACGAATTTAATAGAATCTAAACACATCATAACCCTATTATCAATCTAAGTTCATCATCCAAGAGCACTAAAGGAGAAAAACAAATAGGGTTGCACAATCAACATTGAGGGTCCAATCTTTCAACAAATCCGTTACCATAAAGGTATGTGGGATTTTCAACAAGAACATCCTTTCATTTTTGTGCCCAAAAAATTTGTATTATTTTAGGAAGATACATGATTTTACTTGGTTAATTATGAATTTGAGATGGAAACTATTATCCTATATTCTTGTTCAAGAAACTATGATATTTTTGTGATGTCTTAAAGATAAATTCCTTGAGCTTTGATGTTAATATCATGTTTCAAGTTGAATTTCCAGATTTTCATATGAGTTATACTTTTTTGCTATACAAAGTATGAATCTTGAAATGTTTTGCTCAAGTGTTGATATATGGGATTTAAACCATCTTTGAGATTATGATCTTTGGTAAAGTAATGTGTTATACACACCTTGATATTTGAATGATTTTACCTTTTGGTCTTGAAAGAGTTATTTTTGAACTCGAATGAGAAAAGAAATCCACATGTTGATTTATTATGAAAAAGGGGTAGCATGATGGCTCCCGATATGAATTATTGAATTGCGTTGTTGTGGATTTTTTTTAAATGATCTGAGCTCAGTCTGGGAGTAGTCTTTAGCACCGAGTGGGAGGTATAGCTCTGATTAGTACTTCCCTAGAACTGCGTTCCCCCGTAGGATGTAAGCCTAAGGCTGATTGATATAGTGATCACTAGTGAACAAAGGATTAAGGTCCTACTCCAATGGCAAGGATAGGACAGCTCTCCCCAACATGGGTTGGATGTTGGAATCCATGTAGCTCACATGGTATATGTCGGTTGTAAGAGACTCCCAGTGTGCGTGTGTATTCTTCTGATTGAGATGAAAAATATAATAGTTTGAAAGTGTGAGTTGAGAAAGTTATCATTTTTGAAGAATTTGATGGATATTTCTATATCTTAAAGAGAATTTTTATGAAAGCTACTCGTTTTGATGACTTGAAAATGATCATGAAAGTGATTGGGATTTACTATGATGACTCACATGTTTTCACCCGATGTGTTTTACTCTATGGTGATTATGATGATTTTATTTCGAGCTATGTGAGTCTCTTATTACAGCATGCATATTTTCCTATGAATATTTGTGATATAGGACTTTTATGAAAACTTGCATACACCCTCATATACTCGGTCCATATTCCATGGTACTGACCCATGTATTCGTACGTCGGCTGCATTTTCCCTATAATGTAGGTCCAGGTGCTCATTCCCAGGCTTGACGTGATTCTCCGAGAACATTGGTCTACATTCTCTGTAGTGGTGAGTCCTCATGGTTTGAGGACTGGTTATTTCAGATTTCACTCTTTTATTTTGAGTTATCATTTTATTCACTAATGTTAGGGTCAGTTGGGGTCTGTCCCAATGGCTCAGTGTTATACAGTTTAGTAGAGGCTTGTCAGACTAGATTCTTAGATTGATCAATCTTCTGGAGAGGTCGTATTTTGTTACTTTCCGCATCTCTTTCGTCTTGAATTATGATATTATGGAGAATATCTTGATGTTTGATTATAGTAATCCTTTCTATGAGTGTTAAATGGTATGAAAATGGCTCAAAGGGTTAGCTTGGGGCTACTTGTAGCCTTAAGCACCGTGTGACGCTTTGGGACCTATTTTCGAGGCATTACAAACTTGGTATCAGAGCCTAAGGTTATTGGAGTCCTAGGGATTATGGCAAGCCACGTTAAGTAGAGTCTTGATCATCGGTGTGTAGCGCGCCACATATATGAGCAAGAGGCGACGAGATATTTTAGGAAAAAGTGTTATTTCTTTCTTTCAGAAGTCTATCGTGCTTACGGTTGTTTCCTTTCAGCTATTAATTTGTGCTCTTCTCTTCAAAATATGCCTCTTCACCGAGCTATAAGAAATAACGATGGTCAGCAACCCCAGCCTGCTGACCCACTGAATGAAAATGTGTCTCATGCCAAATTTTGGGAAGCCTTTCAGGCACTGGCCCAAGCTGTCACTGCGAATGTTCAGGCCAATCCGGCCCTAGCTCCACAGCAGCAGGGAGGTAATTCAGCTGCTGCGAGGATTCGTGACTTTATGCGGATGAATCCATCGGAATTTTATGGGTCCAAGCCAGATGAGGATCCACAGTTGTACTTGGAGAAGGTGCGAAAGATTACTCAGGTGATCCATGTGTCTGAGGAGCATAGTGTGGATTTAGCAACATATCGGTTGAAAGACCTTGCTTATGATTGGGTAGTTGCTTGGAGGAAGGGTAGAGGTGAGGGTGTCGCCCCTATATCTTGGCAGGAGTTCCAGGATGCATTCCTGGATAAGTTTTTCCCTTTAGAGATGAGAGAAGAGAAGGTAGTGGAGTTCATGAACTTATGATAGGGCTCTATGACTTTTAAAGAGTATTGTTTGAAGTTCAATCAGTTGGCCAAATATGCTCCTGACTTAGTAGCAGATAATCAGGCTAGTATGAGTAAATTTGTGATATGAGTGTCTATCTATGTTGATAAAGAGTGCAGGTCTGCTATGTTAAATAGTGAGATGAATATTTCCAGGCTGATGACTCATGTCTAACAGATTGAAGAAGACAAGATCAAGGAGAGGGATAGAATAAGAGGGAATAAGAAAGCTAGGTCCGAGCAGCACGGACAGGGTCAGACTAGATCGCAGGGAGGGAATCTCCCTCAGTTTTAGAACCGTTCATCTACACCAGCACCATCGTCATCTAGTGCTCCCGTATCTAGGGATGGGAAGGAGCAAGGTAGCAGGTCATATGCAGTCAGGTCCCAGTACAGTATTGGTAGTAAGCCAAATTATCCTTCGTGTCCTAAGTGTGGTAGGACCTACCCAGGTGAGTGTTAGGGTGTGAAGAAAGGTTGTTTCGGGTGTGGTTACTTGGGTTACAAACTTAGGGAGTGCCTACATGCCAGGCAAATGTGCCATGATAATCGCCCTCTGACTCAGACTGCTAGTGCTCCAGTTCAGGTGACTCACCCAGCCCCAGCTCAGGGCGCCTCTTCTAGCACTGTTGGCGGTCAGCGCCAGAATAGGTTCTATGCTTTGCCATCTCGCCAGGAGAAAGAGGACTCTCCCGATGTTGTTACTGGTATGCTCAGTATACTTCAATTTGATGTCTATTTTTTGTTGGACCCTGGGTCCAGTTTTACATATGTTACACCTCTGGTTGCTATGAATTTTGAAATGAGTCCTAAAAATATTCCTGAGCCTATCTTATTTTCTACCCCAGTGGGTGATTCGATTGTTGCCCAGAAAATGTATAGAAAGTATCCTGTTACAGTCCTTTATAGAGTCATGTTGGCTGATCTGACTGAGTTAGACATGGTGGATTTCGATGTTATTCTGTGTATGGACTGGCTTCATTCTTGTTATGCCTCTATAGATTGTCGTACCTGAGTGGTCAAGTTTCAGTTTCCTGATGAACCTGTGTTTGAGTGGTCTGGGAGTTCTGTATCTCCCAAGAGTCATTTTATCTCATATATTAAAGCTAGAAAACTTATTTCTAAGGGGTGCATTTATCATCTAGTTAGAGCCAAGGACACTAAGTCTAACACTCCAACCCTCCAGTCAGTTAGTATAGTCAATGACTTTTCTGATGTCTTTTCGAAAGATCTCTCAGGGATACCTCCTAATAGAGAGATAGAGTTTGGGATTGATCTTCTTCCTGATACTCAGCCCATTTCTATTCCTCCTTACCATATGGCACCTGCAGAACTTAAGGAGTTGAAAGAACAACTCAAAGATCTGTTAGATAAGGGTTTCATAAGGCCCAGTATTTCTCCTTGGGGTGCTCCTGTGTTATTTGTGAGAAAGAAAGATAGTTCCCTGCGTATGTGTATTGACTATCACCAGTTGAATAAAGTCACTATCAAAAATAAGTATCCTCTTCCTAAAATAAATGATTTTTTTGACCAATTGCAAGGTGAAAGTTACTTCTCAAAGATAGACCTTCGATCCGGCTATCATCAACTCAAATTTAGGGAGTGTGACACCCCGAAAATAGCTTTCCAAACTCGCTATGGTCATTTTGAGTTTCTTGTTATGTCCTTCGGGTTAACTAATGCCCCGGCAACTTTCATGGACCTCATGAATCGAGTGTTCATACCATATCTTGACATGTTTATTATCGTATTTATAGACAATATTCTGGTGTACTCCCGTAGTAAGAATGAACATGCAGATCATCTCCGAATTGTCTTGCAAACTCTTAGAAACCATCAATTATTTGCCAAATTCAGAAAGTGTGAGTTTTGGTTGAGGTCAGTTGCTTTTTTGGGTCATATCATTTCTTTCGAGGGTATTAGAGTTGATCCCCAAAAGACAGAAGCTATTAGAAACTAGCCTAGACCTATCTCTCCGACTGACATTCAAAGTTTCTTGGGTCTAGCTGGATATTACCGCCGTTTTGTTGAAAGTTTCTCTTCTATAGCGTCTCCTATGACCCGATTGACCCAAAAGAAAGTGAAGTTCTTGTGGTCCAAGTCTTGTGAGAAGAGTTTTGAGGAGTTGAAGACTCGACTCACTTCAGCCCCTGTTTTGACCTTTCTTGATGGTGTTGAGGGTTTTGTAGTATATTGTGATGCTTCTAGAGTTGGTTTGGGTTGTGTATTGATGCAGAAGGGTAAGGTGATAGCTTATGCTTCTAGACAGTTGAAACCCCATGAGAAGAATTAACCCACCCATGATCTTGAGTTAGCTGCTGTTGTGTTTGCTCTAAAAATCTGGAGACACTACTTGTATGGTGTTCAAGTTGATGTTTTCACTGATCATAAGAGTTTGCAATATGTATTTACCCAGAGGGAGTTGAACCTTTGGCAGAGAAGGTGGTTAGAGCTATTAAAAGATTATGATATGAGTATGTTGTACCATCCGGGTAAGGCCAATATAGTGGCAGATGCCCTAAGCAGGGTGTCTATGGGTAGTGTTTCTCTTATTGAAGAGGGTAAGAAAGAGTTGGCTCGTGATGTGCACCGTTTGGCTAGACTGGGGGTTAGGTTGTTTGACTCTGCTGAAGGTAGTATAGGGGTGCAGAGTAGTTCCGAATCCTCCTTGATTTCGAAAGTAAAGGAGAAGCAAAACATAGATGCTAGTTTGGTCAGACTGAAAGAATGAGTCAAGGACCAAAAGGTGGAGGTTTTCTCCCAAGGGGGAGATGGTGTGTTGAGATTGTAGGATAGATTATGTGTTCCGAATGTTGATGATCTGAGACAGAGAATCATGGCTGAAGCGCACGGCGCGCAATATTCTATTCATCCTGGTGCCACCAAGATGTACCGCGACTTACGGGAAATCTATTGGTGGAGTGGCATAAAGAAGGATATAGCAACATTTGTGGCTAAGTGTTCGACGTACCAACAAGTTAAGGTAGAACACCAAAGACCTGGTGGTATGATGCAGGAGTTCGGTATTCCCACTTGGAAGTGGGAAGAGATAAACATGGATTTTGTGACTAGTTTACCACCTTCCCGACGCCATTATGATTCCATTTGGGTTGTTGTGGATAGATTGACTAAGTCTGTGCACTTCTTGCCTGTGTATACTTCTTATACTGCTGAGGATTACGCTAGATTGTACATCCAGGAATTAGTCAGATTGCATGGAGTTCCCTTGTCCATTATTTCAGATAGGGGTACTCAGTTCACTTCGCAGTTTTGGAGAGCTTTTTAGAAGGGTCTTGGTACCCAAGTGCATTTAAGTTCTGCTTTCCATCCGCAGAAAGGTGGTCAGGCTGAAAGGACCATCCAGACCTTAGAGGATATGTTGAGAGCATGTGCTCTTGACTTTAAGGGGAGTTGGGATGAGCATATACCGTTGATAGAGTTTTCTTACAATAACAGTTTTCACTCTAGCATTGGCATGGCTCCATTTGAGGCTTTGTATGGGAGGAAATGTAGGTCACCCATAGGTTGGTTTGAAATGGGTGAAGCTATCGTGAGTGGTCTTGATTCGGTATTTGAGGCTATGGAAAAAGTCAAAGTGATTAGAGAAACATTGAAAACCGCACAGAGTCTTCAGAAGTCGTATGCTGATGTGAGGAGAAGAGACCTTGAATTTAAAGTTGGTGACTTGGTGTATTTGAAGATTTCACCCATGAAGGGAGTGAAGAGATTGGGGAAGAAGAGGAAACTTAGTCCCCGTTATGTTGGCCCCTACAGAGTTCTTAGCCGTGTTGGTAAGGTAGCGTATGAGGTTGAGTTGCCTTCAGAGTTATCTTCCATTCACTCTATCTCCCATGTCTCCATTCTTAGGAAACACGTTGGTGATTGTGTTGTTGTAGATCCTTTAGAAAACCCTGATGTGCAAGATAGTCTTTCTTTTGAGGAAGTTCCTGTTGAGATTTTAGATCACCAAGTCCGAAGACTAAGGAATAAAGAAGTTCCCTTGGTCAAGGTGTTGTGGAGAAACCAATCTGTTGAAGGTGGAACTTGGGAAACCGAGACGGATATGAGATCCAAGTATCTGCACCTATTTTTCGCAAGCCCCGATCAAGCCGAAGGTACCATTCAACTCTAAATCATTCCTTTTCTATGTAGACGTGCAGTAGTTCAGCAGTTATTTTATACTATTCATATGTGATTTCATGATTCATGCACTCCGTGTTGTGTCCAAAAAGTAGAATGAAGTAGAGGCAAGATTAGCAAGTTGCTTCAGCTGTGTACCCTTCATTTTCTCTTTACTCTTAGTATATCCAGCGTCATTCGAGGACGAATGTCCCCAAGGAGGAGATATTGTAATGCCCCACACTTTCCTAAGCTAGAAAGAGAACCGTTGTTCGTACATGTGAAACCCCCAATTCTGTAAGCCATATTTGGGCACATGAATTACCAAGAGTACCCTAGTTATAAGAGAGCTTATGATATTTTAAGTGTGGTTATATGAGTCACTTAAGGTAGTACAAGCTAAGAGTTTCGAAATCCATCAAGTTTTAGTGTTTGAATTCGCTAGGGTCATCTTTGAATGAGCATAACTTGATAAATATGTGGTATTTCTGCATATTTCTACCCACTAACTTATAGAGAATCAAATTAGCTTTCCAACGGTACCAATTTCCGACACCCGAGCAAGGAGTTGTGGCTTTGCAAAGTAGAGTGCATCGCCTAACCAATAGCACATGGATACTGGAATAGGTGTGCGATAAGCAATGCGGTGCATACTTAAATGTGTACGATAATCAATGCGGCGCATACGTAAATGTATGCAATAAGCAATGCGGTGCACACTTGGTGTTTCAGGTAGTAAAAACACTCCGTTTTGAGTTATTTTGAGGGCAATTAAGTCTTTTGGCACTCCTTACACACCCCTAAATTTAACCTTACGAATTTAATAGAATCTAAACACATCATAACCCTATTATCAATCTAAGTTCATCATCCAAGAGCACTAAAGGAGAAAAACAAATAGGGTTGCACAATCAACATTAAGGGTCCAATCTTTCAACGAATCCGTTACCATAAATGTATGTGGGGTTTTCAACAAGAACATCCTTTCGTTCTTGTGCCCAAAAATTTGTATTATTTTACGAAGATACATGATTTTACTTGTTTAATTATGAATTTGAGATGGAAACTATTATCCTATATTCTTTTTCAAGAAACTATGATATTTTTGTGATGTCTTAAAGATAAATTCCTTGAGTTTTGATGTTAATATCATGTTTCAAGTTGAATTTCCAGATTTTCATATGAGTTATACTTGTTTGCTATACAAAGTATGAATCTTGAAATGTTTTGCTCAAGTGTTGATATATGGGATTTAAACCCACTTTGAGATTATGATCTTTGGTGAAGTAATGTGTTATACACACCTTGATATTTGAATGATTTAACCTTTTGGTCTTGAAAGAGTTATTTTTGAACTCGAATGATAAAAGAAATCCATATGTTGATTTATTCTGAAAAAGGGGTAGCATGATGGCTCCCGATATGAATTGTTGAATTGCGTTGTTGTGGATTTTCTTTTGAAATGATCTGAGCTCAGTCCGGGAGTAGTCTTTAGCACCGAGTGGGAGGTATAGCTGTGATTGGTACTTCTCTAGAACTACGTGCCCCCGTAGGATATGAGACTAAGGCTGATTGATATAGTGATCACTAGTGAACAAAAGATTAAGGTCCTACTCCAATGGAAAGGATAGGACAGCTCTCCCCAATGTGGGTTGGACGTTAGACTCCATGTAGCTCATATGGTTTATGTTGGTTGTAAAAGACTCCCAGTGTGTGTGTATTCTTCTGATTGAGATGAAAAATTTAATAGTTTGAAAGTGTGAGTTGAGAAAGTTATCGTTTCTGAAGAATTTGATGGATATTTCTACATCTTAAAGAGAATTGTTATGAAAGCTACTTGTTTTGATGACTTGAAAATGATCATGAAAGTGATTGGGATTTACTATGATGACTCGCATGTTTTCACCCGATGTGTTTTACTCTATGGTGATTATGATGATTTTATTTTGAGCTATGTGAGTCTCTTATTACAGCATGCATATTTTCCTATGAATATTTGTGATATAGGACTTTTATGAAAACTTGCATACACCCTCATATACTCGGTCCATATTCCATGGTACTTACCCATGTATTCGTACGTGGACTACATTTTTCCTATAATGTAGGTCCAGGTGCTCATTCCCAGGCTTGACGTGATTCTCCGAGAACATTGGTCTACATTTTCTGTAGTGGTGAGTCCTCATGGTTAGAGGGCTGGTTATTTCAGATTTCACTCTTTTATTTTGAGTTATCATTTTATTCCCTGATGTTAGGGTCAGTTGGGGTCTGTCCCAATGGCTCAGTGTTATACAGTTTAGTTGAGGCTTCTCATACTAGATGGTTAGATTGATCAGTCTTGTGGAGAGGTCGTATTTTGTTACTTTCCGCATATCTTTCGTCTTGAATTATGATATTGTAGAGAATATCTTGATGTTTGATTATAGTAATACTGTCGATGAGTGTTGAATGGTATGAAAATGGCTCAAAGGGTTAGCTTGGGGCTACTTGTAGCCTTAAGCACCGTGTGACGCTTCGGGACCCATTTTCGGGGCGTTACAAACAATCTCATAATTTAGAAGAGAATTTTCTTTTACTTGAAAGGTTAACATTATTCATCTCGATGGTTTGTTGCAGTTTAGGAGAGACGGTAACAATAAAAAGACCATCAATCAATGTACCAGTAGAGATAAAAATTTTATTACAACTAATAACACAACCGTTATCAAAAAAATTATCATAACCATATCTCAAATCTTTAGAAACTGAAATCAAATTTCTTCTAATAGCAGGTGCATATAATACATCTTTTGAAATTAGAACTCTTTCATTAAAAAAGACATACTAATATTTTCTAATGCTAAAGCTAGAGTTGTTGAACCATCAACCTAAAAATCACTAACTTCACCTTTACTCAACTTGAGTGTTTCTTGAAACCCCTGCAAAGTAGTGCAGATTTTATCAGTGGCTCCTAAATCTACACCTCATGATGTGGTTGAAATAGTCGCTAAACACATTTCAACAACAAGTGAAAGTGAATCTATCTTGTTTTTCTGCTTGGCTGGGAAAATTGGACAATGTATCTTCCAATGGCCTAACATCTTGCAATGAAAACACTTGCCGTTAGGCTTTTTAACGCCGCCAGTAAGAGCTACAACTTTCTTAGCATTGTGAGTCTTTTTCTTCTTCTGTCCACCTTTTGATTTAGAAGTAGAACTTTTTTCAACAAAATTATGACTCTTAAATTTATTTTGATTCAAAATAGTGCTAAAGGAGGTAAAAGGAGACATATTGAATCTGAGATTGAAAAACATTACAATAGATCAACAACATAGTCATATAAACATTGAATGGTTAAATTCAAACTCATCATATACATATATATTCATGCATCTCAAATAGTCAATCGATGGGATTGGAGAACTACTCATGCAATACACACATATAATGATCGATTATTCACTTCATAAACTTTTACAGACCTAACTCAGATAGAGAGTATATTGTTAGATTAAGTGAAAACCTACTCTAGTTATATTGATCCAATCATATATTACTCAGTTTAAGAGAGTTAATCCAAATTATCAAACTAGTGATTAAATACGTAATAACTTGTATTAAATTCATCTAATAGGGAGGAATGTCTAAGCCAGTACATAAACTTAATACTTCATTAGTATTTAATCTTGTTAATCATGGGGATGAACCCTTTTTACCAAATAAATGTCTCTTCATTAATATACCCGAGAGTTCAAAATATTACATTTTCTCCTTTTAGGTGAAAACCTTTAATATCTCTTCTCATGTACACTTATTCAGGACAATTTATACCAAATACATTGAGCTAAATCAAATGACTCGAATAAATAGACCACTTTTGTAGATCCTATTTATTAATCATAATTCTCAATTTATGTATTGATATATGCTCACATGTATAAAACTTTAAGAAAAAACTTTAAGAAATTTTTAATGACTTCACATAAATAATCAAACTTTATGATAATCATTCTTTAATCATAAAAACATAATTTGTACAATGTTGTATATATAAGACACAAGGAAAAGCCTCAAACCATATAAACAATGCTCAAAATTATGTCAGTGAGTTGTGTCTATGTGTAAACTAATTAAAATTGACAACAATGAATCCACAATGGATTCAAGCTACTTGGCAAGTAAATTTCCTTGCTCCCAGTCGCCACATCCACAAACCAAAAAAAATAGTATTTCTTTTTAAGATTCCAAAATTTAAGGACCATTGCTTTCATTAATGTGTCCTACAGGTGACACCAGAATGGAAAACACCTAGCGTCAAACACATGTCAACAAAATTTTTCCCTTTTCATTATATTAAATAATTCAAGGTTATGGGTTAAATTTCAATATGTTAACAATACCGTGTTCTTTTCTGCTGGTCCTAGAACATTATAAAACTTCGCACAATTTTCAACTAAAAAATCATGAAAATAAAGCAAACTTTACCGCAACACATAAACGCCTATCTAGATTATCTATAAAGATGAAAGCCAAGCTCATGATGCCCATTGTTAAAAAATCAGGCACACGCAATGGAAGAAAATAAGTTGGATCACTTTTATGTAATATAGACAATAAACACACAGTTCATGCAAAGGCTGCTTAAAAATAATCAGAAATACCTCTTGAAGCATGAGCTGAGATCTTGAAGCTAATCTGTCATTGAATCTGTGGTCTTCTACAGTGATCCCAAATTCACTACCGAACTTTCTCAATACTTGGGTAGGAAAGTACCGAATAGAATACTCAATTCTTATTCTTGTGTCACAGCCCAAGAACGAGGGTCATGATGGCACTTTTCGCGGTGTACCTTGACAAGTAAGCCTATCACCCAAACTGATACAGGAAGAGAAAGAAAAAAAGACAGGAATAACCCAAGGTACGGCTTCTAGAACGAAACCGAACCCTAAAAGTAATTATAAGTTATAACAATGCGGAAAGAACATATCTAAAAACCATACATTCCCAAAATCAGGTGTCAATAGTGTAAGAACTACTAATACATATCATGATTCAAATACATCAAAAATATCCACACAAGGTCAACATTTGTCTTCGAATACTAATAAAGACATAACAACTATAGAAAGATAGAGATAAACTCTGAACGCATAAATGTCTAACTGGTACCATGGAAGCTCAAATAATTGCCCAAATCAAGCAAGATGAGGCGTACTCGAGCTAGGACCTGCACTGAAAGGGAGTCATAGGCATGAGTATAGATCACTTATACTCGTAAGGTATCATAAGCCGACCAAGAAAAGTAGTAAATGAAGAATACAAAATATACACTAAGGGCACGTCACCTGCAATCAGAAAATGTCCCACAAAGGTAGCCCACACTACTTGCACAAATAGTTCTAAAATATCCACACATAATACAACAACACACTAAATAGGGATACAAATATACGCAATATCATATACAAGTAAAACAAAAGAGAAACATGTCGTTTCGACCAACTATGAGTCCTACACCCATATTTTCATTTTTCCAACTTTTGGACCAATAGGTCGAAATGAGCTCGGGTGCTCCGGGACCCAAACCAAAGGTTGCCCATCCTAAAATCTATATTTCAAAGATGCTAGCGCAGTCCGTTCAGTCATCCATCACATGGATCAAAAGATATCCACATAACTCTAAAATAAGGCTCTCGAAGCAATCAAAAACTACAATATCGCATAAATGGCACGAAAATGCATCGGTAACTATGCCAATCACCCCCACACCCCAGATATATCACAATGCAACTATAGAGAGGGGTAAAATAGTCAAATCACACAGAAACACACATTTCACATATTTTATCAAAAAGTTGGTCATTACATCATCCACCACTAAAAAAATCTAGTTCATCCTCGAACTAAGGCAAAAAAAATACATGAATCAACGAAGAGCTAGGGATAAGAACTATGCATATCAGACTCGACCTCCCAAGTAACCTCATCTTCAGGTTAATATCACCTCTGGACCTTAACAAAAGGGATCACTCTAAAGCGCAACCACCTAATATCCATAGCTAATATGGAGATCGGCTCCTCAACAAAAGACCACTGCTCATCTAACTCAACTGACTCTCAACTAACAATATGAGACTCATCCAAAATATAACAGCAAAGCATAGAAACATGAAAAAATGGATGAACGATCAATAGATTAGAGGGCAAAGCCAACTCATAGGCCATATCACCAATGGTTCGAAGAATCTCAAATGGACCAATATACCTGGGGCTAAGCTTGCCCTTCCTCCCAAACCTTATCACACCCTTCATGGGTGAAACTCAAAGGAAAACACGATCACCAACACTAAATCTTAAGGTACGAAGCCTACGATCTGCATAACACTTCTGCCTACTCTAAGTCGCTCTAAGTCTATCTTGAATGATCCAAACTATAGCCAGAGTCCCACGAAGCAAGTCTGTACCTCAAGTTCTAACCTTAGAAACATCAAATCAACCAACTGGTGAGTGACAACACCTACTATATAATGCCTCAAAAGGAGCCATGTCGATACTAGAATTGTAGCTGTTATTATAGGCAAACTCTGCAAACGCCAAATGCTACTCCCACTAGCCACCAAAATCCATCACACAAGTGTGAAATATATCCTCTAAAACCTCCATAGTCTGCTCTGGCTGACATCAGTCTGGGGTGAAACATTGTACTCAGATTAACCTGAGTGCCCAACTCATCCTGAAATGTCCTTCGAAAGTGAGATGTGAACATCAAACCATGATTTAAGATGATAGACACTAGCACACCATCCAGACACATAATTTCATGAATGTAGATCCAGGCCAACCCTCAGCACTGAATGAGACCTGAACCAAAATAAAATAAGTTGACTTGGTTAATCGATCCATAATGACCCAAACACAGTCAGAACCATGAAATGTACGAGGTAAACTAGTCATAAAGTCTATAGTGATCTGTTACTACTTCCACTCGAGAATGGGCAACCTCTGAAGTAACCCATCAGGCCTCATATGCTTGGCTTTCACCTGCTGACAACATAGGAAATGAGCCACAAAATTCACTACATCTCACCTCATACCACCCCACCAGTAACGTTTCCTCAAACTGTGATACATCTCAGTCATACCTGGATGGATGGACTATCTGGAACAATGGGCGTCCTCTAAGATCAACCTAATCCAGTCACCCACTCTTGGCACACAAATTCGACCTCCAATCCATAAAACTCCATCTGAATCAAGTGAGGCTTCCTTAGCTTCCCCACCCAAGACCTTATCTCGAATCAACCTCAATCTAATATCATCAAACTGATGAGCTAAAATCTAATCCATCAAAGAAGATCTAGCCTTCACAAATTCCAAAACATGCTCAAGTGTCGAAATATCAAGTCTAACTATCTAGTTAGATAAAAACTGAACCTTTAAGGCTAAAGGCCTCTCCTAGGTCAAAATATGTGCTAATCTACCCATGCTAGTCTACTTCTGGATTAAGGCATACATAGCCGCATTAGCCCTGCCTGAATGATAGAGAATGGTAAAGTCGTAATCCTTAAGTAACTCAAGCCAACAGTGCTGCCTCATATTAAGATCTCACTGGTGAAGAGGTACTGAAAGCTACGATGATCTAAGAAGATCTCACAACGGACTCCATACAAGTCGTGCCTCCATAACTTCAAGGCAAACACAGCTACACATAACTCCTAATCATGGGTAGGATAATTCCTCTCATGAGGCTTCGACTGACAAGATGCATAAGAAATCACCTTTCCCTCCTGCATCAACAAAGCACCCAATCCAACACTTGAAGCATCACAAAATACAATAAAAGCCCAGGCCATCTTTGGGTAAGGCCAATATAGGAGTTGAAGTCAACAGATCCTTGAGCTTTTGGAAGCTCGCCTCACAAGCATCGGACCACTAAAACGAAATCTTCTTCTGGGTCAACTTGATCAATGAATCCTCAATAAATGAAAAACCTCACCAAAATGGTGATAATAACATGTTAAGCCAACAAAACTCCAAATCTTGGTGGGTGAAGTAGGTCTATCCCAATCACGAATCACTGCAACCTTGACTGGATCAACAATAATACCTTTCTTAGTCGCCACATAACCCAAGAAAGAAACAGACTCTAACCAAAACTCGCACTTAGAGAACTTTACATACAACTTCATATCCCTCAATCTCTGAAGCATAATCCTCAAATGCTCCTCATGCTTAGCCTCACTATTAGAATACACCAAGATATCATATATAAATACAATAACAAAAGAGTTAAGATACAACTGAAACACCCGATTCATCAACTCCATGAATGCGGCAAAGGCATTGGTCAACCCAAAGGACATGACCAAGAACTCATAATGACCATATCGAGTCTGAAAAGCTATCTTCAAAATATTTGATGCTCTAATCCTCAACTAGTGATAATTGAACCTCAAATCAATTTTCAAGAACACGGTGGCACCCTGAAGCTGATCAAATAAATCATTAATGTGAGAAAAAGGATACTTATTCCAAATCATCACCTTGTTCAACTGCTGATAACCAATACACATCCGTATAGACCCATGTTTCTTATTCACAAACAAGATAAGCATACCCCAAGGCGATACACTAGGTTGAATAAATCCCTAATCTAATAGCTCCTACAATTGATCCTTAAATTCCTTCAATTCGACTGGGGGCATCCTATAAGGAGGAATAGAAATAGGCTTGGTGCCCAGCTCAACATCAATAGAAAATCAATATCACAATCCAGAGGCATACCAGGTAAATCCATAGGAAACACATCCATAACCTCGCAAACAACACAAAAAGAATCCAAGGAAGGAGGTGAAACAACACTAGTAACACAAATATGACCCAAAAAAGGCTAAACATCCCTTGTCAACCAATCGACGATCTTGAACATAAGATATGACCCTCTTAGGTCTCGAATGTAGTGTACCCTTCCAAGTTATCCTTGGCATAATTGACGAATCTAAAGTCACAGTCTTAGCAAAATAATTTAAGATAGCATGATAAGGAGCCAACCAATCCATACCCAAAATAACATCAAAATTGACCATATCTAACACAAGTAAGTCTACCAAAGTCTCACGCCTAGTAAAAGTCACAACACAAGATCAGTGCACTCGATACACCACTAAAGAATCACCTACTGGGGTAGATATGAATAGGCATGGCAAGAGGCTCACTAACAGAATCAAAACCCAAAGTAAAATACACAAACACATAGGAGAAAGTCAATCTGAGATCAAATAATACAGATATAAGTCTAAAATAATAGGGAAAATACCTGTAATCACAACATCAGAAGCCTCTTGCCTCAGGTATGGCTGGTATAGCATAACACTGACCACGACCACCAGCTACCTGGGTGGCCCTACGACCACCAACTGCTTGAGTGGACCCACGAACATCCCCACGAGCTCCACTACCTTTGCCCCTCGAACCTCTGGTAGCATCCCTACCCCTCACAGCTAGAATAGGAGTAGCATAAACCACCCGACGGAGATAGTCCCTGACCATATGGACAATCGCATCACACACCTAGCAACCTCTATGACCAGTCTTAATAGGAGAAGGTATAACTGGGCCCGAACGACCACCCTGAACTACTAAACTAAAAGATCTACCACATGAACTCTATAAAGTTGCCTACACTAGCTTACCATGGTATCCTCGAGAACCTCTAAAATCTCTTCCTTGAGAGGTCCAACTCCTAAACTTACCAAAATGGTGCACCTTCTTGGCACCTCCCTGAGATGCTCTAAGAATAACCTCTGTCATCTTACCATGATCCATAAATACTCTAAAAAGAAGCCCCAAACACAACCATCTGAGATGTTTCCAACTAAAGAGAAATACTAAACCCTTTACAAACTTACAAATCTTCTCAGATTCTATGGAAATGCTATCATAGAAATATCTATACAAGGCATAAAAACGCGCCTCAAAATCAGTAACTATCATGGAGCACTGCTCTAAGTGATCAAACTCATCACTTATCCAATCTGTCAGATTGTAAGGCGTGAATCTCTCAAGAAAGGCATCAGTAAATTAATCTCATGACAACTCAAGAGCATCAATAGACTACAACCAAAAAATAATCTCCATAAATCTCACAGTATCTCTCAACTGATATGTACTATAAGCCACACCATCCACACAGAAAAAGTGAAACACAACTCAAAACACAAGGTATGAAAGAAATTCACACGATAAAGAATAAAATGAGTAAATTTTCCTATGACATCTTATAGACTCTCAAAGATAGATACGAACGTCTCCATACCAATCTGCGAGACTCTATTAGATATCCCATTCTTACATAGTAGAGACCAATGAAACCTGGTTGCTCTAATACCAATTTGTCAAGACCCAAAAATGAGGGTCATGATGGCACTTGTCATGGCGTACCTTGATAAGTAAGCCTATCACCCAAAATGATACAGAAAAAGAAAGAAAAAAGACAGAAATACCTCAAGGTAAGGCTTCTAGAATAAGCCAAACCCTACAAGTAATTATAACAATGCAGAAAGAATACATCCAACTACCATACATTTCCAAAACCAGGTGTCAATAGTGTAAGAACTACTAATACAAACCTTGAGTCAAATACATCAGAATATCCACACAAGCTCAACATTTATCTCTGAATACTGATAAAGACATAATTACTATAGAAAGATAGAGGTGAATTCCAGATGCATGAATGTCCAACTGCTAAATTAGAAGCTCCAACAATTGGTCGAGTTAAGCAAATTGAGGCATACTCAAGCTAGGAATTGCACTGAAAAGGGCGCAGTAGGCATGAGTACGGTCTACGTGTACTCAGTAGATATCATAGGCCGACCAAGCAAAGTAGTAAATAAAGCATAAAAAATATACACTAAGGGCACATCACCTGCAATGAGAAAATGTCCCACAACAGCAGCCCACACAGTTTACACTTACAGTTCTACAATATCCACACATAATGAAACAACATACTAGATAGGGATACAAATATATAGAATATCACATACAAGTAGAACAAAAGAGGAACATGTATAATCAAGATCATCAACTATAAATAAAGGAAGATAGAATAATTAGACAATAACAAGTCAAGATATAGAACAAATAGATAGATGACAAATCAATATGGTAATACAAGAACAACATAAATACAATAAAGCAAGTGCAATGTATATGATGATGATGATGATGATAATGATGGTGATGATGCACAAGGTCATCGCACAACCTTCGAGATTATCTCACAATCCCCTTATACACCTATGGAGGAAAGCCTCCCAACACAAGACCCATGGTTGGTTAGTCAACCCATATACAATCCACACATCTCATATCTCTTTTTTGGCACATCCCTCAGAAAGGTGTTATAAGGTGTTTCCAGTGTTACTCAGGTTTTGCCACGGTGGTACCAATGTTTCATGAATAAGTATGCTATGAGGATGTAATGCTCATAACCAATCACAATCAGTATTTCGACAACTAACCACATAATATATTTCCACAACCAACCACAATGATATATTTTCACAAACACATGAGCCAATATCTACTCATTATTTCTATTTCATTCATGAATTTCCACATGTCTCATATGTCAATAAAGTATGAATATAATCATAACACATCAATGGTACCACATTAAGCATTTTTAACAACACAATACAATTATTCACATGTATTAAAGGCTATCAATATCACATAGGACCCTACAGGGTCACACATATCACAAAATATCTTAATTTTAATAATTACGTCACATATAGGCCCCCACACAGGAACAATAACACATAGATAACTATTTTTTTCAATGATTAGTTTTCACCCTTAGCATGCATTTTGTACCTTAATTTACTACCCACCCCAATCTAAAAGAGTTAAGCCATAACCTACCCAAAATATTGAAACTGGTCTGCTACACTTTGAACCCATGATCTTACTTTTCACAAACAATCTCAAAATCAATTAAAACCAAGAAATATAGAATCTACGCGTCAAAACAAAGCTAATGATGTCCATATTGACTACTTTTGATTTGGGGTTAAAACAGATCCTCAGAATGAGTTTTCAAAAAAAGAAAGGAAAAATCATAACTTTACTTCAAAAATATATTCCCCCCATTTTTAGGAACCTACAGCTGAAAATACAAGTCAAATTAAGTCAAAAATGAGGTTCAAATTGCAAAAAAATTATTTCAAATCTTTACTTGGTAAAATCTTTTAAATTCAGGTTAAAATTAAGAATCGAAGTTGTTTTGAAGGTTAAATTGATGAAAAACTAGTAATTATAATATTAAAATGTTATTCGAGTGAAAAGGAGTGAAATTGGGGTTTAAAATCATACCCTAAGATTTTTGAGATTTTGAAAAATTAATCAAGAAATTACTAATAAAAGGGGTGATTTCTTACCTTAAATCCGTAAGAGAATCAAGAAATAGATGTTAATCTAGCTTTCCAAGCTCATAAAAGCTTCACTTTTAAGCTCTTACACTATTTTAGGGTTTAGCTCTAAAGAGGCAAGGTCAAAGAATGAACAAAATGGGCCAGAAAAAGCGTAAAAAATGCTATATATTGCAGAAAAATCAGCTATAGTGCAGGTGTTTCTAAGTCCAACCGGACTTCGACAGGGTGTCTAGAATTTGGTCGGAGATATATGCAAACAAAGTATGTAACCACACTAAATTCGACGTTCTTGAATCAATGGAGATGTTAGATTTTTGAAAAAAATATCATTTTCACAAAGTTGTGCCTCGACATTCGAAATTATAATTTTTCAATCCGAGGGTCGAAATGAGATTTAAAAGCTATAAAATCACACCAAACATGTTAACCCCCTAAAATCAACATTCCGGATCTGTCGGCGAAGTCATATTTTCCATCTGAACTCATTTCAACCAAATATGGGTCCCACACCCATATTTTTAATTTTCTAACTTTTTGACCAATAGGTCAAAATAAGCTCGGGTGCACCGAGATTCGAACCAAAGGTCAACCTATCCTAAAATGGATATCTCATTCAGCCATCCATAGCACAGATCAAAACATATCCACATAAATCCAAAACAACGCTCCCAAAGCCATCAAAAACCATAATATCACATAAATAGCACCAAAATGCATCGGGAACCATGTCAATTATTTTCACACCCCAAAAATATCACAATGCAACTATGAGGAGGGGTAAAATGGTCAAATCATAAATAAATATGCATTTCACATATTTCATCAAAAAGATGATCATTACATTGTTCAATTTCTAGCTAGAAAATCTCTATTTATAGAGATACTCCCTAGTCCAAGGAGGAAATGAAAACACACGCCTATTTCTACTTGAACAAGGATAGGCGGTGATTTCTCCTTTTCCAATAAAAATAGAATTCCAAATTTTAGTTTAATATGGACACTGTAGGACCACGGAATTAACCACTAAGGCTTCCTATTATGGAAATAATTCTGTTCACTCGGCCTTATTCACTCACAAGTGTGTAATTTATCACAAGAATGGGTGTAAGAATAAAATTTTGGTCACTCTCAAAAAGAATTCACATGTCACATAAGATGAACTATAAGTTTGCCCTAAGTGTAGTACTCTACTGATATAAGCATATAAACGATCAAAATCAAATAGGGCTTTAAAGGTTGTACTGTATACTAAGGGACGGGTAGGAACTATTCTGGCCAGTAATACTAACTAACTTTCCCAAGCAATTTAATACGCCACACTTTCATTAAACTCATCTTCAACCAACCTATTTTTCACCACATTTATCTTCACACCTCTCTTTTATTTTTCTCCATCGTTTTAAGCTAGCTTACATATCTTTAGTAGGGAGTACTTTCCATTACCATGTCATTCACTTCTTTTGATCAATTTTTATGTTCATTACATTACTCCCCTACCAACAACAGATGAACCTTTTCAACACACTAATATCCATTGTTTTGGGGGATTCACTTTCACTTTTTCCTCCTTCAGTTTTACACTACTTAACCTCTTAATTTTTTCAACTAAAGCGCTTAGGAGTTTTGGATCAAATTCTGGTCAGTTGAAGGAAAATGAATAAGCTATATATGAGGCTACCAAATAATAGGCTAAAGTCTCAACGGGGCTAACAAAAATCATGTAGAAAAGGAGATAAAGCAGGTATAAAACATAGTTGTCAAGAAAATTCCTACATCATCTCCTAAACTCAACATTCTTAATTTTACTTTGCATACACACTGTAAAAATTTTAGACATCAATATTCAATCATGGAATACAACAAAAACCTCACACATACTTGGCACATGTTCAACTCAAGAAGGATCCTTGTAGGCTCTCATTCAAGCAATCGCAAGAAATTAAATTTAAGTTAAAATAATAAAAGAGTCAAAAAAATGAGCCTTGATGTCTCAAAAATAGCCATTCAATTTCTTAACATGCTTTTCAATTCAAAACACTTGCATTATATACTCATGTAGCCTAACAAGAGCACCCATTATCCAACTAGTGAAAAGGCCTAATAACTAATTGTCCCTCAAGGCGGTCGCCATCCATCCATCATTGGTAACAGTCCCTAAATTATGACTAAAAATTTTGGAATTTACTCCTAAAAATCAAAAAGATATAGTCAGCTAAAAGGGCATTCCCTCGAAAAAGAATCTAAAAGAAAAAACAAGGGGTGAGTGAAGTGTGCTTCTACTAAATAGACCAAATAGCTAAAATTGAAAATAAACAAAGATAATTTTTTCATATTTTTTTAAAAATTTAGTCAAAAATTTATAGATAAATAAAAATGGACATCCTATAGCACACTTCACCCTAAACACATCGGAAGACACCCCACCCTACACTTAAACTTATCCTTTATTTACAAAGTATAAATCAAAGAATGAAGAATAAAAATACTCTCGGAGGCCTCTAGGCCTGATAGTAGAACATAGCTATTAAAGGGATTCAAAGAACCCTACACTTTGTCTTTTTCATGCTTCTTAGCTTGATTTTAGGGTACATCAGACATTCCCTCAATTTGTAAACACAAAATAAAATAAAAACAAAGGTGATACCAAAAAATAAAAATAAAAATAAACACTTACTAAATGTTGGATTGCCTCTCACAAGTGCCTAATTTAATGTCGTGGCACGATTCATCAACTTTTTCCTCCACCTTGAGAATTTGAATTTCACTCCCAACTTTGCATCCATATTTTTGTTTCGATCATAGGGTAAGGTACAAAGATGAAAGAATCAAGTAATGCATGGTGCATGATAAATTGCTTGGCTCTGAGATAAGGAATGACTTTTTGTTGCTTGTCTGATGCAAATTTAAGAATGTAGGATTCTTGTTCCTCATCTTCACACTCTTCTACAATTTCAGATGACTCAAAGGATATGTCATCATCTAAACATGATGTAGAAAATTACTTTGAATGAGACCCAACACATCCCACTTTTAAACTTACGTCATCCATAATATGCTCACTTTTATTCACCTTCTCAATGTCAGCATCAATCAAAGAACGGTGGTTGAATGATTGAAGCTCTTCTGGCCTCTCCACAGAATGGCTAGTATCTACAACTATTAGTGATTGGTCATCAGAGATCTCTATTTTTTCATCAGTTGAACCTTCAAGTCATGAATAAATAATTAAAATTTAGCTATCTATGAAATGTCATCTCTCCTCTTTTTTAATTAGATTACCTTTTTTGTGAGACCATCCCAGAGTTACTTATGAATTTTTATTTGTTGAGCTTGTCCATTATCCAATATTTATTTGCTTCACTACCAACATCAAAAACAATAAATTAATCATAATAGGGGTTCAAGGGTGGGAATAATAATTTGGGCAACCACTCCGATGGCTATCCTGACCACCACATATCTAACATATATTTTATCAAAAGATTGAGTAGGTATGAGCAACCCTCCCTCTTGAACATCAAGGATAGTCCTCCACAAAAACAACAAGAATTGTCATCATTCAACCACAATTATCCCAGGCTGACATATCAAAAACAATGATAGAAAAGTAAAATAATTATTTTACACAAAAATAAACTATATACAACGCAAACAAATAAAAAGAAAAAGTCTAATCTAGATAAACAATTAACACTGAATCCCCGACAACGGAATCAAAAATTTATCGTGCGCAAGCGTACATGCAAGAATATGTGGTTCTGCAAGTAATAAAGTGTCTTGTGCGAGCCAGATGTCGAACCCACAGGGACTTGTCATTTAACTATTCACTAGACTAAATTAACTCTTGATTATTTATTTAAGCAGTGAATATAAGGATATGATAGTTTTAAATTATAAATTAACTACGAACTAAAATAACGTAATTACCTTGGGGAATAAACAATAACAAGGTGGGTTCTAGGGTCAAGACATACTCACAATCATGCATAACTATGATTTCTAACCGGTGTTGGTGTTTATCATGATTGTTGATCAGTGGAGTTGATATTATAACTTGTAAATGGTCATCCTAGAAGTCATCTACTCAAATTAATCTCACAACTACCTCGTTGAGCTGGGATGTGAGTCTTTAATTTGAATGCATTAAGTTATCTTCCCATTTCACTAACTAAGTGTGGTGTTTAGATATATCTCTATCCTAACTGCAAATCTTTCCTTATCAAAGTAAAGATAAGATCCACACTCCTTACGTTATTTATTCTATTCCTCCACTCTTATGGTCAATTCATTTTGACACTACAATTTCTCCTAAAGTTTGCAATTCTTTAGAATAGTAAAACAAGAATGCAAGAACAATCACATGACTTGATAAACATATAAATCAAACTAATAGATCATAACTAAACAATCATGTTGTAGGCCCAATGCTAGAAAGAATTTTTTATCCACTCATAGTCATACAAAGAATCACCATTAATGAATTTATACGTAAAACTACAAGAAAACTAGAAGTTAAAGGAAGAAAACCCTAACGTAGATCCCCTGATGCCTTCTCCACTCTTCCCAATTATGTAGCCTCTACAAGATATGTATAAATGTGTCTAATTACTCCTTTTATAGCCTAAAATTTTGTCCATAAGCAGACCCACATGAAATATATGCATTTACCACTTTGCCCCCAGCTTAAACCAAGTAAAATACCTAGTTTTAGTTGATGTTGGAGTATGTGAGTTGTGATTTCATATTTTGGACTACTCCAACGTGTTTAATACTTCTTTGTAGGGTCTTTCGGTGTTTATATATCCCCCAAGTCATCCAAGACAATTCCCATAGGGATTAGACACAAGTACCACACGTTTTCTACTCAAATTAGGACTTGGAACCGACTTATTCCCGCTTCTATGGGTTGTGTGATGTGAAGTTGGCGACATCGATGTCACAACCCAATTTCTCAATTCATGATGGCACCTACTATGACCTACCAGTAGGTAAGACAACCCGTAGTCCAGAACCACTAGTAATAGACTATCAAGAGAAAAGAAAGAGGATACACGTAATAAATATAATAAAGGGGATAATATATATATAAAACAACCCCAAGACCTGGTAAAGTTAGTACAAGAGCTTCTAATATAATAACAATACAAAATAAAGTATCAAATAAATATACAATGTACAACCCGTCTCTAAACACAACATAAAGACCAGTCTAAACCATATAAAGAAAAGCTTTAATGCTCCGAACATCAGAAGCTCACCCCAAATCTCTAATTCATTAGTGCTTCACACGATGTACACAATAATTGTAAGAACCCGTAGTATGATTTACAGGCTGCAGAAGTGTAGTATGAGTACCAACATGTGGTACTCAGTTCGCAACTATCGACTGAGCTCTAAAGCTAATAAAAATATAGATAACATGTAAAGCAGGAATATAAACTACAGGCAACTATCCAAGAAGCTAACATAATAAGGCTAAAGAGACAATAAGGATAAACTATCCTATTTTAGTCGTATTTAGGAACTAAAGCACTATATCGTATATCACTATCCAATATACAAATAAAGAGTAGAAGAAGGATACATAGTAGTAAATAAGGCCAAGTAATAAGTATATGATACAAATAAGCAAGGAAAGAGATGGATATATGGTAATATCATAGATAGATGTGTATGTGTGTGAGTATATATATATATATAAAAGACTATCTCAAGGTACACCCTAAGGTAGTCAACCTAACCTCTTTGGGAAATCCTAACCAAGTAGGAAGGTTAATACTAGCATAAGCAGGGCCTATAGTCGAGTGTCCAACCACAAATACACTATTCATAATGTAAAATACCATAAAAAGGAAAGAAATTAGAATCATACCTCAAATTTTAGTACCAGTCTATAATCATCCTACTACGAACTAACCACAATAAAAAAAATACAATAATCAGCTAGTCCAGACAAATAATACCTAATCAAGCTCTGTAAATCGAAAGATTCAATCAATATATAGCACACAACAAACAGTAAACATAACCTATACCTATGAAATCCCCATAAGGCTAGTAGATTTAGGAACCAAATGATATAGTGGCGATAAGAAATGCATATGTATACACCTCCTCTAGCTCAATGGCTCAGAAAGACAGGATCTACGATGACCTCTCTTCTCAGACACGATGGCTCAAAGATGAAGGGGACCCGAGGGAATTGTAAGACCCTTACAAATTTTATTCATATTATTTTTTACCTTCCCGCGTGTGTACTATTGATTTTTCACTTGAATTATGTTTAGGAATGTTAAAAGGGTAATTTGGGAATGTTTTAGAATTTTTAAAAGGGGTTCGGGTCATTTTAGGACCCCCGAGGTAGTAAGGGTCCACGATACCACCGTGTCACCGAGGTTACCCTCCATGATAACAGCATGGCATGGAGGACGACCTACACGATAACAGTGTGTCATGCCAAGGTGTAAATTTCATTCTATTTTGTTTTTTTTTCACTTGGGGTGAGAGGTTTTTGGATCTTTTCACCTTTTCCATGACTTATAAACATAAAAGGGACCTTTTTCCTTCAGTTTTAAAAGATCAAGCTCTACTTTACTCATCTTTAACTCTCCAACCAAGAAAGCTTAAAGGTTTCATAGAGAATTCATCATCCGGGCTCCAAACTTCAAATTCTTGTGTGTTTCAGGCATGTTCCTCTTCCCTAAACTTTAGTTTTACATTGTGTCATTGATTTAATGGGTTTTTATCTAATTTAGATTGTGTTTTTTGAAATTGGGTTAAGGGTTTTTGGTTGTTACTGATTGAATACTTGTCCCGTGTTTTAAATTGATTATTCATGCTTTAAATTGGTATTTTTGGGACTGATTTGGTATATTATTTAAATGGATAGAATGGGAAACATGGGTTACCCTAAATTAGATGAATTTATCTTGGATTTGCATGAACCTTAACCCACTATGTGAATTTAATTTTAAATATGGAAAATTGCATGGTTTAACTTGCTTTTGAACTCAATGCATTGCATTAATGGATAATTGGTTATAAAAATGGATTTGGATGGCCTTGGTTTGGATTTCAATGGAACTTGGGATTCCAATTTGGTTGTGTGAATTGGTATGGCATGTGTAATTTAGATTGCAAGTATATTGATATGATGATACCAAGTGGTAAATGCCTAAATAAATGATTCCTGGGTTAATAATTGGTTTTATGTGTACATTGTTTTAATTTGGGCTTAAAAGGGATTGTGTAGCTTACCGTGAAGGTGTAAGTCCCGGGGGGACAAAACATTGGAAACCACGTTTGTCAACGTTGGGGTCTATATGATCGTGTGCTTGACATACACTTGATTTATATATATTTGGGATGGCTATTGCCTATGATGGGTTTAGCTTTCCCTTGGATTTTGCCTCAGTTCATGAGGCTAATATGCACTGGGCCCTTTCATCAGGGGGAGTTGGACCCATATAGCCCATGGTTGCCCTTAGGATGGATTGAGTTATACACTTTAGGTTAATGGTTTTAAAACTTTCACGATCATGATCCTTACCCTATCCCAGCATCCTATATATGTATATATGAAAGTGTGCATATGGTTTTACTGATTTTAGACATGGCATTATGTTCTCACTTCCCTGAGTTATATGTCAGTGCTTATCCCACTGACCGTCTTAGAATGCTACATTGTTTCATGATGTAGGGTTTGAAGACATTTTGGTTCCTTATGTGTAGCGTTAGGTGGATTAGCACGCTCATTGAAATGTTGTGAAGTGGTAAGCCTCCATCCTTCGGAAGGCCTTATCAATTTCATTATTCTTTCATTACTTACTCAGTAGTTTTGGATTCTTTTTTGTCATAGTCGTCGGCATGTCCCGACTGGTTACTATTCTAGTTTAGAGGCTTTCGTGGACAGATGTGGGTTGGTTGGTTATTGTTTTGACTACTAATTTCCTTTGAGTCATCAATTCATCTTCTTATTACTATTTAATTGGCTTCCGCATTTGTTGTTATTATTATTATTGTGATATTGAGGTTAGGTTAATGGGGTGGTCTCCGGTCCATAGTGGACTTGAGATACCCATCACGGCCAGGCCCAGATCAGATCATGATAGGGATTCAGGAATATTTGTATACATTGATCGGATCCCGGACCATGATTTCCAATAATAATCGTCACCATCAATCTAGTCCATCCAGTATTAGAGAGATTTATGTATAATAAATATACAGGCTCGAAATGTGGCCAAAAGAGTGTAAGACTGTAAATCCTTACCCGGGGTTAACTCTGGGACGAAATCATCATAATATAGTAGAAAAGGGTCAGAATCTCTCACAACCAAAGTAAATGGTAGTGGTAAAACCATGCCAGAATCAATCTCAGCCTAATTTTCAAAATATCATATTTAGTTTCGAAAACTCATAAATCATTCATCAAGGTGGTACGATTCTCGTTATGAAAGAATCAGTTTTAAAAGTGAAAAGTGGGAATAAGTCCCTTTTTAGGAAAATAGTAGTAAAACCATGATTTTAGTTGGAATCGTACCACTAAGTGGGCATCAATGCACTGACATCTATGCATTCCATCACCAGTGACCAAATAATACAATCATAAGCTACCAAGCCTCTATATATCAAAGCCCATCCTTATAAGAATAGAATACTCAACTGGAGTCAAACTGATATCGTAACTACAGCCTCGGGCCCAGCAGTATATAACAACCATAAAGATAATATTATTATCTAGAAAACTATGTAATCCACAAAGTCAAGTAATAAACCTTATACAAAAGGGTACTTAGTATCAATTATGGTTAACATGTCTATAATCTAGGGTGATAGGCTTGTATTGCTATAATATAAATTTCACCTTAAGGTTCGAATCACCCTTCTACCCCCAAACTCATAAAAAAGTCTATGTCATTGTATCCTACCCATAATCATATCCGGTTATCCTTACCTAATATGCAATATATATAATATACTATCTCGAGAAGAAGAGTATATCTAAGGCAACCTCGATCCCAAACTGCAAGTCCTCGAATCATCCATAAATCGTCTGTCTTTGCTCCACAATCCTGAAATGTTGCCACACTATGAAAATAGTAACCTAAATGCCATTAGGAGTAAAACAAGACCCCTATTCCTATGCAAAAAGTTGGGTCGAAATTCAGGTCAAGAGCAGACGCACAGGGCCTGCAAATGAAATCTAAAATTGAATTCGTTAAGAGGTATCTCGAAGGACAAGGAATATGTACTCTAATGTTGAGCACAAATGGCAAATGAATCAGGGCCCAAATCAGCCCCTAAGGTTTAGGGATTTAAACACCTAATTTCTAAGAATTTACCATGAAATGGGATGGAAACTAAGGGGAAAATAATGTGAAAAGACCATGGAGTGTTAGGATAACTTACCTTAGCTTCAATGGATGAATCCCTACTCTTTCCTCTCTTCAAGCTCCCAAAATAGTGTAGAAATGGTGAAAGAAGAATGAGGAAAATCAAATAAAGAAAGGGGATTTAACATCCCCCATGTGCCACTAAAGCGACTACTTATTTGCTTAAGAGGCTACTGCTTAAGCCGCACAAGTTTGCTAAAGCGGTCATGCACCAGGGTCACGGGTACCGTTAAAGCGATCGCCTGGATACTAAAGCAGTGCCCGCTTAAGCGGTCCCTTACCACTAAAGCGAACCTCAGCCAAATGGCCAAGGTCGCTAAAGTGACTCATGGACACTAAAGTGGCTCCATGACCTATAAAGTGGTCATACTAGATATCAGGCACTAGATTTTAAAAGCCAAAAATGGACTTCAACCGGGCGCTCGGGATTTGTTTAATACCCCGTGCGTGCAAACGAACTATGTGCCACACCAAATTCGACATTCTCGACTCAATAGAACCATAAAAAATTTCATCCGAGATCGTTTTGAATAAAAGTAGGACCTACACCAATAGTTTTATTTTTTATATAATCCACCCAATAGCTCAAAATGAGTCGAGATGCCTCAGGGCCTAAACCAAGGGTTCCCCTAGCATAAAGTCAACATTCCAGAGCTAATGGCGTTATTAGAATTATCTACTGAGGTCGTCTACTAGGTGTTTTGGTCCGAGACCAATTCTTTAATAATGAAAGCTCCAAAACATAGAAATGAGCCTAAAATCGAAACAAACTATTTTCTAATCGAATCGACAGTTTCGACAAGTCATAAATGACTTGTACCCATTGCGGGAAGGCTAAAAATGTCAAAAATATGCATAAATTAAGGGAATGACCTGGAAGAACATTGCAGTATCCACTACTAAGAGGACTTTCATCCTCAAAAGTCAATGGATAGAAAGAGCACAAAAGCCCGAAGAGACAAGGTATTGGTCTCGCGTGCTCCGAGCAAGACTCCCCAGATAACCTCATAGGAGAGACAATGCTACCAAGGGATTTTGTCATGGGTATCTCTTTTTCAACTAACTTCCTTACTTCACTCCTAAAACTAAAAATCCTAAACCTCAACAACCAACTAACGTATGAAAATCCAAACCACAACACACTAACACCACAATGATACCAGTACACCAAGCAATAACTCAACCAAACCAAAGACAAACCAAGGCATGAATCATGCGACCAACTCTAATATCAAAATATAACCTTCTTTTGCCTTACCAAACCTGTTATCCACTCCAAACCAAGAAGGTCATTTGAGTCCTGTCCGCACAACCCCATCACACTAAATTTGAAGAACTGAAGTTGATCCACCTAAGTCCATAATGGTAAACACAGAGATAAGCCCATAAGGTGCTACCTGGCAACACAAATGGTGATGACCAATGTCTATAATCTATACCAATACAACAACTGGTTTAGGTGACCTTCAAAACCGACAGTCAAAGTCCAAAGCACAAACACTCACCATTGAATCATCCTCTCCAAGATGTCCCACCAACTGAGGATGAAACCATGTTGAATCCAACTCGAACACACTACTCCCACTGAGTAGATAATCCTAAATTCCAATGGAAACTAACACCATGCAAATGGGCTATCATTTGAATATCTATCAACCACTCCCTCTAAGATAACAGGTAGATAACGAGAAGTCTTAGGCATACTATAGGTGAAACACCAACTGAGGCAAATCTAGAAATGAAGGTTGCACCCAAGCTCTACAATTCCTGGCTGAAATCTCAACACCAAGGCTGAACTGCTCGATCTCAACTATCCAAACCAATTCTGTAGACGGGTAAGAATTCATACTCTAAATTTATCATAATTGTCAGGACCCCAATCCAAGGCACCAAATTCAAAATCAATCCAACAAGTTTAAACCAAAGGCAGGCACCCAAATCACCTTCACTGTCAAAGATCAGACATACCCTCACTGTTCCTACTAGAGCTAAAACAAAAATGTAGCTAAGAACTAAAATCACAATGGAGGATAACTACAAGCTTAAAGCGCAAGCAATCAAATCCATATCTGCTGGAGGTAATGAATTACCAAAGAATGCCCAAGAACCTACTACAGTTGTAAACAGTACTAGTGATAACCAAAACTCTAATAACTCAGAGAAATGCAACCTTTGGCAAAAATTGTCCAATTCAATATTCCATCTAAAGCAACGAATTCCCAAAGTCACATATCACCAAGGAGGATCACTCAACTAAGTCTTGTTAGGCTGAATGTCAAAATGAGGATTTCTTGAATTTTCTAAATTTGTTCCAACTTTAACTCGATTAAACCATGAATCACATTGCAACAAAATAGAGTACCCATCTCAACATCAATGCCAAGATCAAGGCAACTAATGGAAAATAAACCAGGCAAATCAAGATAATGAATTCCCAATTTTCAAACTTAAGAAGAGGTCACGGGAAAAGATCACCTATTTCCACCTCCCTCAACTACATAAAACAAGCACCATATTATGTTAAGAATGGAGTATCCAATAACCTTGAAAGGCAAGTCCAAGAACACTCGACATCAACAACAAGACCACTATCAAGTGATGAACTAGCCAATGCAGAAGAACGTATCTCAAACTAGTCAAACTCAGAATGGACTATAGAGAAGGATAGTTAATGCTAAAATCTCGGCAACCTTAAGGTAAGCTCTAGATTCTTAACTCATAATTACCTAATGTAACAAAATTTCCAAATCTACGACCCTGAAAGGCAAGTCCAAGACCTTTCGACATCAACAACACGACCACTATCAAGCGATGAACTAGCCAATACAGAAGAATGTATCTTAAACTAGTCAAACTCAAAAATAGACTATAGAGAAGAATAGTCAATGATAAAATCTCAGAAACCTTAAAGGTAAGTTCTAGAATCTTAACTCAAAAATAGGCAATGTAACCAAATTGCCAACTCTAGGATCATAACAGAACCACTGAAGGCCAACCTATCTTCACCTTCATGGACCACTTAATAGTCGATCTAGACTTACTAACAAGAGAGGAAAATAATCAACCTTACCTCGCTATAAAAGAGAAAACCATTCAACAAACCAACGAACAAGAACCGCAAAGAAGGAAACTCTAGTTAGATAATACTAGTCTAGTCTTTATCAAGAAGGGATGGATCAACATAAAACCATGGAAAAAATAACAACAATATAAAAATCATTATAATAAGTAGATGGTACAAAAAATGAAAATCAATAACAAGTACCACTCTAGGGTCATAAGAAGACCAATATGCCAAGGTAAATGGGACTCGTACCCAAATTCTACACCCCCAAGGAAACACCAACACTAATCCATTCTTCTCACTACTAAAAGAAATCATCTATGGGGGCAGTCACATAATCATGACTCTACACCAAGGCACACAATAATCAATATAAAATACCAAGGCACATAATCATTAATGGGCATGAAAACCCCAATACACTCAAATAAAAAGGGAAAGATAGAAAATATAAGGCTCGCCTATCATGGTGAAATCCAAAGACGCATGCCTGACGTATCAGAGAGAGTATAAATATGCATAATTCCAAACTCAAACTGATCGTCTGAACCATCAATTGAGGTACTAGATGTAATACCTCTAATTAAAGGTGATACAATGCTATGAGACCAATTTGGATGAGTTTAATGACTAATAATCCCATATTAGGGACACTCTTTGGACAAGTAATCAGTCTTTCTTAAGTCGTAGCAAACCCCTAAAGCTATAAACTAGTGAAAAATTAAGCTACGCCTAACTAGCTGATCAATCGATGCCGGGGACAATCCCTACAAAAATAAATGCCCTCCCCGCAATCATAACATACCTTAGGAGCTCTGTGTTGGCAAGAAACATATACTAACTCTAGATGAACAACCACTTCGAATCTGGAGCTCTCTATAAACTAATGTCCGATCTTGCCACAACCATGGAAAGCTAATAAAATAATCTAAGGTACTACACCAACTCTAGAACGTCCACCACGGCCTAAAGATACATACCGAGTACTCCACAAGGTCTAATAAGAACTCTGCCCATTGTGACTATCATAACTAATTTAAGATCCACCTATAGTCTGAGATGCTACCTGTGTAAAACTTATAGATTACAAACAAAATTGATCTCTAATGGGAGGATCTTCATTCCCAGATAGAATACCAATAGCACTGTACTAATGACATGGCCTCTTACTTCCACCTCCATAAGTCTCAATACATGCTCTGTTTATGGCCCTCACTTGATTAACAACCTTAGAGAAGAAAGAACCAGCTGATATCAAATGATTCGATGTTAAATAGAGTGGCAAAGCTAATCCTCTAATAAATTCATGCACCATCTCATTCTCTAAAATATATATCATAGGACTATGTCTAGCCCACTCAAGAAACTAAATATCATACTCTAAAATTAATAAGAAACACAGCTGAACACTGGCAAATCTAACTCTAGCCTAAAAACTACTTGATATATCGGATATCATCTCTAGTTGGGGGTATTTGTAAAAAGGCTCAAAATCCCCAATGTTGAATCTCAAAAGGCTGAAGTATTGACAAACCTACCAGAGCTTGGGTTGGCCCTAAATCCTCCAACTGACGCCGAAGATCCTCGAAGTCAGTCTCTGACTCCCTAATCTGATGTTATGCTAAAACTTTGGAAATGCATGTCGAAGTTCCGCCCGTATCTATCGGCAACCTCATATCATCCATATAGAATGGAATAGGGTCAAAGAATGTACTTGAGGCTCATAAAAATAAGGACACATAAAGAATGTCCTATAACCTCTTAAAGATAGGATACATACATCTCCGCACTAATTTGTAGGACTCTACTAGACACCAAGCTCTTGTACCAACACACCTATAAACCTAGGCTTTGACACCAATTTTTCACAATCCAATTTATCAGGTCGTGATGGCACCTACTATGAACCATCAGTATGTAAGCTAACCATATTCTAAAACTGCTAATAACGGACTATCAAGAGAAAGAAAAAAGGATCCACAAAAAAAATATAACAAAGAAGCAAATATATATATATAAAAATAACTCCAAGACCTGGTGAAGTTAGTACAAGAGCTTCTAATATAATAAAAATACAAAATAAAGTACCAAGTAGATATATATGTATAACTTATCTCTGAATACAAAATAGAGACCAGTCTAAAGAAAAAAATAAGAGTGGTTATGCTCCAAACATTAGGATCTCACCCCAAATATCTGATCCATACCTACTCTGCACAATGCATACAACAATGTTGAGAACCCGTACTATAATCTACAGGTTGCAGAAGTGTAATATGAGTACCAAACATATAGTACTCAGTAGGCAACTATAACTGAACTCCAAAGATAATAATATAGATAACATACAAAGAAGGAATATAAAATCCAGGAAACTATCCAAAAAGTCACCATATTAAGGCTAAAGAGGCAACAAGGATAAACTATCCTATTCTAGCCATATTCAAGAATTAAAGCACTGTACAATATATCATTGGCCAATATATAAATAAAGAGTAGAAGAAGGATACATAGTTGTATACAAGGCTAAGAAATACATACACAACATGAAATAAATAAGAGAAGAGAGAGATATATGGTAATATCATAGTTAAATATGTATGCATATATATAGGTATATAGGACTATCTCAAGGTACAACCTAAGGTAGTCAATCTAACCTCTTCAGGAAATGCTAACCAAGTAGGAAGGTTAATACTAGCATGACCAGGGCCTATAGTCGAGTGTCCAACCACGAATACAATATCCATAATATAAAATACCATAAAAATAAAGGAATTAGAATCATACCTAACATCTCAATCCCATTCCATAATCAACCTGCCATAAAAAAACCATAGTAACAATAATACAGTAACCAACTAGTTCAGATAAATAATACCTAATCGGGCCCCATAAATCAAAAGGTTCAATCAGCACACAGTACATAAAAAAACAACACTCATAATTTATACCTATGCAACCTCCAATAAGACTGATAGATATAGAAACCAAACAACATACTGATGATAGGCAATGTACTTGTATGAATGAATGCAAGAAAACC
The DNA here is from genome assembly GCA_030864215.1 of Capsicum pubescens. Classification (NCBI taxonomy): domain Eukaryota; kingdom Viridiplantae; phylum Streptophyta; class Magnoliopsida; order Solanales; family Solanaceae; genus Capsicum; species Capsicum pubescens. The sequence continues at coordinate 67,435,795 of CM061539.1, read as the reverse complement.
ATAACACCATGACCGATCTAAGTTCAATAACGTACCCAGTGTATGTATATCTCCTCCAGCTCGTAAAGATAGGATCTATAAATACCTCTTTTCTCTAGTACTGGATGAAGTATATTGGTGATAATGATGATTAGAAATGCTAGACTGGGACCAAGTCCTTGTATATGGATATTCTCGGATCCGCTAGGGGCTCTTTCTTTTGTGAGATATATATATATATATATATATATATATATATATACCTGGACTCGAACTGTGGAAAAAAGAGTGTAAGTTTGTAAATCTATTACCCAAGGTTAACACAGGGACTAAATAATCATAATATAGTAAAAAGGGGTCGAAATCTCTCACGACCAAAGTAAATGATAGTGGTAAAACCATGGATCAGAATCAATCTCAACCTAATTTTCAAAATTTTATTTTTAGTTCCAAAGGATCATAAATCATCCATTAAGGTGGTAGATTACCGTTATGAAAGAATTCATGTTAAAAGTGAAAAGTGGGAATAAATCCTATTTTAGGAAAACAGTAGTAAAACCATGATTTTAGTTGAAATCGAACCATTAAGTGAGCATGATGTACCAAAATCTATGCATGCCATCACCAGTATCCAAACAATACAATCATAAGTGACCAAGCCTCTATAGAACTAAGACACGACCTTATAAGGATTAAATACTCACCTGGAGTCCAACTGGTATGGTAACTACGGCCTCGGTCCCAACAGCATATAATCAGCATAAAGGTAATACAATATAATTTAGGAAACTATGACAATCCACTAAGTCAACTAATAAACCTTATACTAAAGGGTACGTAGCATCAACTGTGGCTAACATATCTATAATCTATGGTGATAGGTTTGTATTAATATAATATGCATTTTATCTTATGGGTCGAATCACCCTTCTACCCCTAAACTCATAAATAAAGCTAAGTCAGTGTATCCTACGCATAATCATATCCTTTTATCGTTACCTAACATGCAATATAAATAAGATACTATCTCGTGAAGAAGAGTATACCAAAGCCTACCTCGATATCGAACCCAAGTCCTTGAATCGTCTAATTTTGCTCCATGATTCCAAAATGCTGACACATTATCAAAATAGTAACCAACCCATCATTAGGAGTAAAACAAAACCCATATTTCTATTCAAAGGGTCGAGTTGGAATTCAGGTCAAGAATAGGCCTGTGGGTCCCGCAAAATAAATCCAAAATTGAATCCATCATAAGGTCCGTTGAAGGACAAGGAATGTGTGCTAAAAATTTGATGGTTCATGATCAAGGCCCAAATCAGCACCTAAGGTTTAGGGATTTAAAGACCTAATTTCTAATAATTTACCATGAAATGGGATGGAAACTTATGTGAAATATAATGGGAAATTACCTAAGAGTGTTAGGCTAACTTACCTTAGCTTCAATGGATGATTCCCCACTCTTCCTCTCTTCAAGATCTTAGAATGGTGTAAAATGGTAAAGAAAGAATGAGAAAAATTATATGAAGAAAGTGAATTTAATATCCCCCAATTGCCGCTAAAGTGGCTACTTGTTTGCTTAAGTATCTACTGCTTAAGGGGCACAAATCTGCTAAAGCAATTATGCACCAAGGTCGTGGGTATCGCTAAAGCAGTCGCTTGGCCACTATAGTGGCGCCCTCTTAAGTGGTCCCTTACCGCTAAAGCAAACCTCAGCCATATGGCCAATGTCGCTAAAATAGATCATGGACGCTAAAGTGCTTGCTACTAAAGTGGTTATACCAGATATCAGGCACCAGATTTTTCTAAGTCCAAAAATGGACTTTGATCGGGGGCTCGAGATTCATTTGGAACTCCATGCGCGCAAATGAACTATGCTACCATACCAAATTTGATATTTCAAACTCAGCAAAATTATAAAACTTTCATCCAAGATCGGTTTGGAAAATTTGGGGCCTACACCTATAGTTCTATTTTTTTTATAATCCACCCAATAGTCCAAAATGAGTCCACATACTGGGGGACCTGAACCAAGGGTCACCCTAGCCTAAAATTAATGTTTTGGAGTTGATGGCTCTGTTGAAATTCTCATTCGAGATCGTCTACTAGGAGTTTTAGTCAGAGACCAATTCCTTAATAGTGAATGCTCCAACATAGGGAACTAAGCCTAAAACCCAAATAAGTTGTCCGATAACCAAATCGAGAAGTCTGAATGGTCACAAATAACCTGTAGCCACTGTAGAAAGGCTTAAAACACCAAAAAAGTGCATAAATCAAGGGAATTACCTAGATGTAAATTACAATAAAATATGTAGGGCGGGGCATGGATGAGAGACATCACTAGTCGCGCGGTGTGGAGGGTGAATCAAGTGGACACAATTTCATCTGGTGTTGCCTCTTAGTACTCATCAAAGATTTCTCATGTTTTATCATCAACTTGTAACTCATGTGAAGCTTCCATTATCACCTAAATAACATCTTATCACAAGCATTAGGCCATACAACACACAACGCACCTTAAAACCATAGAAGAGTAAGTATAGCTAAGCCTGGTTAAACTAATCATCTTGTTTAATATTTCATTGACCCTTTTGACTCTTAAATTGATGAATTTACACAATAAACCACCTAAATTTGAGGCTTAGTAAAACACCTTGGGTTTTGAAACCTTAGAAAATTTCCTAGATTTTGGGTTTCTGGTTAAGATACGCTAGGGGTACAGTTCGTATGCTGGGGTATGGTTGGTAAGGCTTGGTTGTACACTAAATAGTGTTGGTTGGTGGGTTTGATTAGGTTCTATAATGGGTACGACTTGGAGTATATGGGTTGTATGGTTGGATACAGATCGTATGGTTTGGGTTTTTCTTTCACTTAATCTTATACTTAGTAACTTAAGTTAGATTTGATTATGAGTGGCTCATGATGAGTTGTAAGATAGCGTATGAGTCGTACCATTGACTCATATGAAAGACAGTGATCAAACCTCCTTTGATTCTATTCTGCCAGAGATACGGTTTAGAGGTAATAATCGTATGGGTTGGGTACGACTTGGTTTAGGGAAGTTATATGTTGGACAATGTTGGGTTCTAGGGGGAGATGCAAGGTACGAGTGATGGGTACCACTCATATTGGAGGGTACGACTGGTATGGGTAGTCGTACCACCAGACGGGAATTTTAAGTAGTTTAAGTTTGGGATAATCTGGACATTTCCCTACTTAACCACTTAAGGCCCCACGACTTATAACTCTATTGGGACATTATTTACCCTATTATTCTAATCTTAAACACTTAGAAACACTCTTTAGTTCTTTCTAAGGCTCTTGGGTAAAGAAAGGCTAGGGTTTCACCTAGAAGAGCAATTTGGGGATTGATTGGGTGATTTCTCTCCGTCATCTTTATAATCTAAGGCATGTACTCCTCCCTCATTGTGTAACGCCCTGAGATCCCATCCCAAGATGTCACATGGTACTTATGGACCCGAAGGACCACAAGCTAACCCTTTTCTAATATCTGTACTTGTACACTACATAATATTTAAAAAAATATGGAAACTTGCCATAAGGTTAACATATCTATACATACTCAAAACTAAAAACCGAATACTAATACATCCATCTGAAAAGCCTCAAACTGTCTGAACTGTGAAGTTGATGGGACATGTCCCCAACTAACTCCAACAACAGAAAATAAACAAAGTTTGAAATAATAGTACTAAACTGAGACTCGTTCTCGAAAGAAGAGGACTCACTGCTAGTGCTGCTGACTGGGACCAAACTGTTGAGGATAAACTGGATCTTGTGCCTTTGAACCTATGGTGTCAAATAAAACACCATAGCGTAAATGCTTCAGTACAAAAATATACCGAGTATGTAGACGGGGTAGGCTAATGCAAGGGTTTATGCATGCACAATATCTAAACTGAATAATCATGAAAATTCTGCATGAGAACACATACATGAATTCACAGAACATGAACACAATTATCGCAACTCTAGATACTGAAACTCAGATACCACTTTACTGCAGACTGAACTCACTACTGATACTGAGATACTGAAGCACTAACTCATCTGATACTGATAACTGAGGATCTGGATGTGCTTACATCAATGACTGAATTCTTGGACTTACTATTTTCGAATGACAGGATTAGAGATCAACCTTTCTAACAGATGATTTCGGAAGCTTTATCAATGATAAGAAATATGATTATATCTAAATCTGACAATAAGAATACTCAATAGAAATATGATACTATGATCAAGCCAGTCTGACAGCATATCTCTGAATATGATATCAAATAACTGTATGTGAGACCAAGTCTATCTGATGGGATGGCCCATAAATCAATAGAACTATCTGAGTTCCTCACAATGATAGATGACTGTATCTGACAGTCCTGATTTCTGAAGACTGATTCTGAAACTGAGACTGAATCTGAAACTGAAACTGTGGGAAGTAGTCACTTAACCGACATGCCCTCGATCTACCACATGTGGGGTCCAACCTGTGCCCCAGTTGGAAGGGTGTCATTACCTCTCCACTATTAAGGACAACTCTATATGACCCTCATCTAGCAGGTCCTCAAACGATAACGGTGGAGCCCTCATCTAGTAGGTCAAGCCACCTCATCTACCCTCATCTAGTAGGTATGATGTCTCTCATCCATCCTCAACTAACAGGTGTGATGTCTCAACCTAGGCTGGCTACGTAGTTCTAGAGCACAAGGATTGCTTCTAAGAATCACACCCTCTACTAGTAGGTGAGTTCCCATCCTTGAGCTCGCTCGATTCTAGTTTCTACTCCCAACTGAAAGACTCTAACTGAATTCTTAACTGAGCACAACTGAACTGAATCCGATACTGATCATGTTTCTCAAAAGATCTAACTGAGTTACGCTGAGATTACTTAGTTCTGTATCTAACAAAAAAGACATCGAATCATAGTATCTAATTGACGATACAAAGCTTGAATAGATTACTCAAATCACTTCTGAGATTAGAATTGAATCACTTGAATAATATTAGATCTAAGCTGATTATAGGACTAAGGTTAGATTACTAGTGATACACAGATTACAGAGATTTTTGAGATTACAGAGCTTTCTTAAGTTCCGCACTTGTCTGAGGATATAGATTTCTATAGTTCACTGAGTTCTGAGAATCATGGCTCAACTGGAATTATTGAGAAATGAACACGGGCTCTAGACAACAGCTCTATTTTCGGGTATAAATACCCCCTGGACTCTATAACATAAAAGTAAGACATAATCATTCTTCATCACAAATCATTCATGCATCATCACGGTCATCCATTCATCACTACAATCATTCATTCATCATTACAAGCATTCATTCATCATTACAATCATTCATGTATCATCACAATCATTAAAGCATCACTTCAAGTAGTTGGGAATTATAACATACTTTCCCTCTCAAGATCCTTAGGACATCGCATTAAGCATTTAGGAAACATAGACCTCTATTTATCATCAAAACCGCAAAAGGGTCACTCCAAACCTTTAAGGATCATCAACATCGGTTCACCATCATATACTAGACTAGGGAAGATATGCTATTAGATTATACCCCATTCAATGAGATCTTAGATCAAGTACTTCATACCAATATCGGTCTTGTCATGTATTTGGATATCACTTGATTTGGAGGAAACTTTATACTAACACGTCACTATTTACTTGCTAACCATTTGACATGTATTAAAAGCTTAGCATATATCAAAGAGCACAAAATCGGGGAATTTACAACCATCATATCTCGACTTGTTCACTAGGGTCTTTCAACAACCACTAAACATGACCGATTTTACACCTACTTGGGGATTTCATGCTATCTTGGCACATTTCACTCACTAAGGCATCTTATCAAACACTAGGCATGCCCATGACTAGCTCACAATTTGGGGTTTCCTATTCAACATACTATAGTGGCCCTTATGCTTCACCTAAGCTCTTTATCAAACCTATGGGAAACGTTCTTCACTTATTCAACCATTTTTACACCCAAAAGTCATGAACACATCACATGGAAAAACAACTTCAAGAGGATCTATCACAAACATCACATGAATTCCCCATACTAGAGTCAAAGCTCATAAATTTTGTAGGCAAACATAAATCAAAACTCAACAACACATTAAACATCCATTTCAACTCATACAAATCATTTACAACTCATAAACATAAAAATCTTTTAGTTTTAAAAAGGGTTCTTGAGCTTCTTAGATGAAAGGGACCCAAGAATCAACATCTACATACCTTAACCTTTGAAATTGGATGAACTTTAGTGCTTGAAACTTTATCCACACTTGAAATAAATAAATTCTTGAATCCCACACTATGAAGAACTTGATTCTTGCAGAAACCTTGAAGAATTTATGGATGAATTTTGGAAGATTAGGGTTCTTGAATGAAACCCTAGATATTCTTGAGAGAATTGGAAAAGAAAATCAGGGTTCCTCATATTTATAGAGGCTCAAAAAGGTGAAAAATGACCAAAATACCCTTGCAAAAATGCCCTTCAATTGCTGGAAAAATATACTTGACGCCATCCGTAACAGGCCGTCAGGCCCGTGATAGGCCGTCACGAATGGTCGTCACAAAAGGGGTCCAAATTCTTGATTTTCTGCCCAGGGCTGATGACATTGTCAGAAATGTCAGCAGAATGTGACGACGTCGTCAAAAAGGTCGTCAGAAATGTGATAGCCCGTCAGAAACGTCGTCACCATTTTTCAGCTTGACATGCTGGAGTAAAATGGGCATAAATCTTTGCTCCGATATCGGATTTAGGCGAAATTGGTATAGTTGGAAAGATAATTCAAAGATATTTCATTTGATATATAGAAACCCACCCAGATCTTCATATACAACTAGTTATGATCGATTTAAGTTGACCCAAATTTTGACGGTCACTAAAACTTGAACGATAGAAAAGTTTTCAACTCGTTCATGAGTTAGGGGACATCTATGATCTTAATTCATGCTCAAATAGATTCCCACATGATTCAAAGTATTTCATACTTGGGAGGATATTTCTGAAACATTTTGACTCAGATTTTCGCTTTACCAAATACGCTCTAAGGCTCAGACTGGAAGAGGATTTTGCGGGGCATGACACATTGCTAGTTCCAACTAAAGGCATGATTTATACAATGTTTTCATGGCATGATTATTGTATGGTTTTGGGGTTTTCAATTATATGTTGGGGTTTTCAATTATATGTTGGGTTTTGGTATTAAATGTTTGGTTATGGTTTTCCCATATTTTAATTATGTTTTAACATGCTCTAATGGTGGTTTGGATAATTGGTTGCATAGGAATGGTTAATGGGTAATTGAAATTGGTTTTGAAAACACTATGCCCCCAACATGTTTGATAAAATATCTATGATAATGCTTTTACTATATTATGGGACTTTTAATGGAACTATTGCATGGTATGGTTTGGTAATGGAACCCTAAATGGTTTAAATGGTTTGGAAAGGTTTGATGGTAGGGTTTAGTGTCCATGGTTATAGTTAATTAAACTTCCTTGTAGAGTACAAGAGAATCCCTCAAGTAAACATGTGAATGAACAACTTGTGGGGCACATGGGATTCCCCCAAGCAGACAAAATAATGGAACACTTGTGGGATACATGGGATTCCCCCAAGTTAACTTGATAATGTAATCTATGGGTTCATGGAAATCCCTTCACATAAAAAGGTTGGCTAAGGACATTGCTTGCAAGCTATTGTTGGTATGACGATACCACTACTTTTAGCCTCGATTAATAATAATGGAATAATGGTTTGGTTGGTTGGAAATGGTTTTAATTAGGCAATAATGGCAGGTGTGATAGCTAACCGTGAAGGTGTGAGTCCAATGGACGTACACTGGAAACTCATGTTTGTCGACATGAGGGTTGGTCATAGTGACCTTATATGATGATATGCGGTACATGGGAATCCTCTAAGTACACTATACATATGTCTCATGGAGAGCAAAGGGTAATTAGGAATCCCCTACTCTTATGGTATCTCTGGTTCATGCGGCTACATGCATCAGGACCCATTCAGGGGGTTACACTGGACCCATATAGCCTGTGGGTAGTTCTAGGATAGTTAAGCTTTACATACCCAGGTTAATGGTTTTAAATGCATGCATGCTAAACCCGGTTCCCTTTCCTGGCATGTTTATATATATATGGTTTGTATGCATATGGTTGGTTTACTTGGTTTGACTGGATGGCATTATTTTATCCTTATCCTGAGTTCATGATAGTGTTCACCCGCTAACCCATATTTGGGTAGCTGTATCACTATGCAATGCAAGAACCGACCACTCTACTCTCCTGCATAATGATCAAATCTCGGGATCAATTCGGTTGGATTGAAGTGGTGAGATTTCATTTTCCAAAAGAATCTATTTCATATCATGGGTGTCTTTACATACTTTAGATATTTTATGGATATTGGTTTTGGCTATGGTTGGGGGCATGTCCAAATCAAATATTATTTTTCTTTTGGTTAGAGGCTTGTGTAACTACTATGGGTTGGAATAGGCGGGATCAGTATTGGTGTCAGCCTTAGTATTGGCATTGGTATTGGGAATGATACCGCTGAACTGGATTTATGATTGTTCCATCCTCTTATATTATGTTATGGACAGGAACTTGGTTATTGTTTTGATTGTTGGCTCATGGTATGGTTTGGTAATTGGTTATTGGTATGGATTTGGACGGTTGGACTCGGTTGGGTAGGTCATTGTCTTAGACCTATTCTAGAGTCTAGAATTTGTATATAATACGCTATCTTGCTATACGTTTGGAATTTATCCGATTCAAGGTATATGCAGGTTGGGTTGTGTATCAGGGGTGGTCTCCAATCTTGGGTGAACTTGAGATGACCATTACGATAAGGCCCTGGGTCGGGTCGGGTCACTTAGCCACAAATATCACTAACTACACACATAAACATACTAATTTATCCTCAAAACTAAGTTAAACATGCATAGATAATGAGACTTAGGTCTATAAATACGCCTAAGATTACAAACTAATTCTATAAATAAGCAACAACAATTAAGGGGAAAAGGAAGAAGTTCTATCTACTAGGACTGATGATATCAAGCATAATGATCAAGACAGTCAAATAATTACGAAGCAAAGTAGTAGCACTCAAGGTGAGAAACTAGATGCTCCACCTATTAGGAATGTTATGTGTCAAAGAAGTCAACTAGCTAAGGAAAGCAACAACATTCAAGGTGTTAATTAGGAAATCCTAGCTTTTGAATTTAAGGTGATTAAGACAAATACAGAGTTCATTGAAGGGTGGTGCTTCAAAATAATGATTTGGCAATTATGGAAATTCCTAAGCTTGTTCAAATTGATGAATCTCTCATAGATCATTCTCCTTATAAAATTTTGTGTGATATTGTTTCTCATAATTAGGGGGAAGTAAATTACATTATTATTGATACTAAGTCAACAGCTAAAGATGTTATGGAATCATTAAAAGTTGATAAAATGTAAGAGAACATCCCAGTGGAAGCTAACTTACCCCCGAATGTGTTAAAAAGAGCCAGGAAGGGAAAGAAGCAAGGGAATGAAGAGAAATACTAACCCACCAAAATTCATCCTAAAGGATCCAAATCAAATCCTAATAGCTAATGAATGCTTACATCTGGAATATTAGGTCAGTGAAGTCCCAACAAGTCATTTCAAAGAGTACAATGCTTCATAATTTTCAAAAATTCACTTTTATTAGGTTGGTGAAATCTTTTTAGATATCAAGACACATCAATAAATATAAGAGAAGATTAAAGATGCATTTTACTATGTCAAACTGTAATGGAAAGATTTGATTATTTATTAACCACGGTGTTTTAGTTACTGTGCTAAATGATGTTGCCCAACGTCTTACATCATACTGTACAACTAGAAGATCTTAATTAGGATTTCATCTTTGTTATCATAATAGTGTATATTAAAGTGTACAACTAATGATAGATTAAGATTACAGGAGGATATTTATCAAGCTTCAGTTGGTATGTCAAAGCCATAGTTGATAAGAGGGGATTTTAATATTGTTTTGGATTTAGAAGATAAGATTAGTTACCTACCGGTCCTTGATGCTGATCATGAGGCTTTGAAACCTGTAATTCTTTTTATGATCTACAAGAGATTCCTTCTAAAGATAGCCCTTTCACCAGGTGGAATGGTAAAGTAGGGATGACTGCATCTTTGAAAGATTGGACAGAGTTATATTTAATCATGATATGTATGGGAAGTTTAATCACGTAGATATGGAATATCTTACTGGAATTGGTTCTGATCATGATCCAATATTTCTAACTAATGAGGTAGAATATCCCGTTAGAGAAAACCATTCAAGTTTCTCAAATTCTAGACTAAAGATCTTTTTTTTATTAAGGTGGTGAGATTGAATTGGTTTTCTATAGGGATCCACAATCTTTTTTTGAAGTTTAAAGCTAAGAGGGTGAACACTATGTTATGATGAGTGGAAAATTTGTCACTCATCTATGTCCAAATTCATGCACTCTACGATGAAATGATTGTAAATATGAGGCTAATTCTTTATCGAAATGCATTAAATCCCTTGGTCTATATGTTTGCAGGTAATTAGATGAAAAGGAGTAAAGCTGAGTTGAAAAGGAAAGGAAAAGGTCAAAGTGTCTGCACAAGCTGGAAATTAGGAGCAGGGATCGACCCTCAATTATAGCGATCGCAGCCTGAGGTTCGTGATCGCGACCTATCAAGGCCAAGTCAAATTTCAGCGATTACGGTGAGATCACCGCGATCGCGTGATTCCCGAATGCGGCCAACCAAGTGCGATCACGATGGATCGAGAATTTCCCAAGGGCAAAATTGTAAATTTGTGGAGCTAAATCCCAAAACTTAAAAACACAAACCCTTGCAAAATTAGGGTATCTTTTAACCAATTTTTGAGTTTTTGAGTTGAGAGAATATTCCAAATTTGAAAGGAAACAATTGTAGTAAATTCCTTAGAAAATTTAGTTTTAATTTGAAGTTGAAGCTTGGATTATTCTTATTTTTGCATCAATAGAGGCATTGAATGTCAACATGGGTAAATTTCTTTTCTTCAATTTCATTAGTAGCTAAATATTTATCTTAGGGTTATGCTTGAATAGGGTGTTAACGTGTATGGGTGTTGATTTTTAGTCTTAATTTATAGTTAATGATGATGGGTTATACTATTACTGTATGTTTTAATTAGAAAATGTGGGTGAAAATCCCAATTACCTTGGATCCCACATCATCCTTGAAAGAGGGATGTGGGTGATGAGTAATTGTGAACAACAAATTGATTTTAGCTTATTTCGTAGCATTATCTTAGAATACGAATGGTATGTAAATTTTCCATGTTCAAAGGCATTGTATTAGAAATAGGGATGCTAAGTTGAGGTATTGGTTTGATGAAATTGTCACACTCATAAGGTATTCAAAAGAATCCATGAGTGAAATATAGTGTTTTGTTGAATGACTAACACTAAAAACCCTAAACCGAGCCTATCCAAAATTCATTAACTAAAACTGAGATTGACTCTTGACTACCGTACATGGATTACCCCTGGGATGGTATAACCCCAAGAAATCTCTCTATTGGTTTTACTCATTAATTGTTTGCTCTTATACTAGTATTGTAGTGTGATTTTGCCTACCAAAGTTCTAATTCATAAACCTCCCATTTAGTTACATGTTTGTTTAATTTTACATTATGGGTTAAATCCTAGTTGACTCTCAACATACATAGGTTTCAAAAATAAGTATGCACTCCTTATGGATACGTCACGGCTCTTGTTAAGTTTATAATGGCGACGATCACCTTGCACCAAAATATAGATGTAAGTTGAGCGTTATCAAAAATGGCGTTGTTGCCGAGGAGTGAAACTTAGTTTTTGCATTTGTGTTGTTGTTAGTAACTTTGGGTTTACCCATAGTGTTTTTATTTATATTGTTTGTTGATTTGTTTAGTTAGGTGATTTTCATAGTAATCACGACACCATGAGCCAAAATGGGAGCAATGAAGGCTCATTTGTTGGACACCTCAAGAATGAGGATCATCTTCATGATGCGGGGCATGCGAGTGCAATTCACATCCCACCATTTGAGGGAAATGGGGTATTCCATGTCACGAGTGTCATGCTCCACATGTTACAAATGAAAGGTCTAATCGAGGGTCAAGCACAAGAAGATGCCAACTTGTATTTGAAAAACTTCATTGAAGTATGTGACCTATTTGATATTACTCATATCACTCAAGAGTTCATTTGGTTGAGACTTTTCCCATTTTCCCTAATGTCTGAAGCGGTTTTGTGGTTGAGATCTCCACCCGTCGGGTCTATTACTTTTTGCATCAAACTTATGGAGGCCTTTTTGGATAGATATTTTCATTTATATAGAATGCTTCAACTAAGGAACGAGATCACAAATTTCCATCAACTTAGTGGTGAGCCCTTACAGGAGGTGTGGCAAAGGTTCAATGACAATCTTATGCAATGCCCGAAGCATGAAGTGATAAAGAATATGCTCTTCAAAATATTTTATTAGGCATTGGATCAACTAAACAAGACGGTGGTGGACAATGCATCGGGCGGTTCTCTTGTAAAGTTGCCATATGATGTTGTGGCAAATAAACTTAAGCAAGTCACTAAGCAAAACCAGGGATGGCATACTCAGGATTTCAAAGTGGTCATAGGGTCCCCTGCCACATCTTATGTCAATTAAAAGCAAAGAAAGAAGGACGAAGAAAGGGATGAAAATATGGCTAAGGTTATAACCCAATTAGAGCTCATCACTAAACACATAATGGGACCACCTACAAAGGCTATCAATGTCGTGGCCTCTCAAGGTGCCAAATGTTATGATGAGGATAAATCTAAGGCACTCGATGAAGATATAAGGAAGTTAGCAAATTATCCGAGAGGTTCCGACCCCGCCTATCAAAGACAAGGAGGGAATCAAGGTTGGAATGATCGAGACTAAGATCGTGATTGGTATGATATAGAAATGGATAGAGATCAAGATTGGAAGGAAAAGGAGAGAGGTTATGATACATATGTTCCCCCTCATGATCGTGTCAAGGACAAAGAACCAAGCTCGGTGGACCCGGATAAATTAAAAACTGAGGATGTGCTTGCTTGAATTTTGATGTGGGTTGAAGGTACCAACAAAAATTGTAAGGGGGATAAAGAGAGACTTTTCTCAACATAACCAAATGTTTGTTTCACATTAGTCTTCCATCAAGCAATTCAAGACACTAGTGGGGCAAATTTCTACTCAATTTAATGCTAGGACAAAAAAGGGCCTACCTAGTGACACTGTGGTAAATCCTAAAAATGAAGGCCATGTCTTGGCAATTTTTACTAGAAGTGGTAGAAATATTGGCGAGAATATGATTAAAGTTGAGGAAAAGTATCTAGGTTATCAAATGAATGTGAAGAGAGAGCGGTTTGAATTGCCAAGTATTAGTGCTTTAACGTCTCTTGAAGGGGGTAATGAGGACCCTATGATCGTTGAGGAGAAGAGTGATGAGGAGGAAAATCCTATAGTGATTGATGGTGATAAAAAATAGGGAATGACCCTAGAAGTGTTCCATTTCCCTCATTGAAAATTCCTCCACCCTTTCCATAAAGGTGGAAAAAGAAAGATGACAATTCCAAGCTCAAAAAGTTTCTTGCAAAGCTTAGCAACCTCTCAATCAATATTCCACTATTATAGGATCTTCAAGAGATTTCGGGTTATGTTAAACCAATGAAGAGCTTAATGTCAAAGAAGAGGCTTGTAGATGGAGAAACCATTAAAGTGACCAACACTTCTAGCGCCATCATGTCAAATGCCATAGAAGAAAAAAAAAAGACCCGGGTGATTTTACTATCCCTTGCACCACTTGGACCCATAAATTTAGCAAGGCATTATGTGATCTTAGCTCCAGCATATATTTGATGTCATATACGGTGTATCAAAGGCTTGGGTTAGGTTCTCTTACACCAACCACCATGAGATTATTAAAGGAAGATCGCTCAATCAAGAAACTGGTTGGAGTGTCATATGATGTATTGGTAAAAGTTGATGGATTTATTCTCCCAGAGGACTTTGTTGTGCTTAATTGTGAAATCGACCATGAAATACACATAATCCTTAGGAGACCTTTCTTGGCAACCTGAAGGAAACTAGTGGATATGGAGCATGGAGAAATGACATTCCAGGTGCTTAGTGATGGAGTCTCAGTTCGGGTATGCAAAGCTGAGAAGCAACCAAGTGGGTTACAAGTGGTCTCAGTTATTGATGTTGTTGATAAAGAAGAGGAGGTTGGGTTATCTCAACTCAAAGACCAAACTTATAAATTGAAGAATGTTATATCAGACGCTAAATTAGGTGTTGGATGGGAGACAACCTATCTATTCCACGAAAGTGGCCCGTATCCTTTAAATTTTAATTTTTAGAGTAGTTTTCATTTTGTTTTTGATTAATCCATAAAATTGTAGCACTATAAGGTGTGTTTGAGAAATTGAGTAATGGGGAAGTGTTGTGGAATGGAATGGGAAACTGAGCAGTTGAAAATAGGGGAGAAAAAAATGACCTCGGATATCACAATTGCGGTCACTGTTCCATCGCAATTATGATCGTTGTATCATCGTGATCGCGCTCCTCTTACCGCAATCGTGGTTGAGTTAGTTTTAAATATAAACAGTCGTTCTACAGTTTCTCCCACACTCCCCTTCAAATTACTCATGTTTTCACTCATTTTTACTTATTTTAAGAGCATCCAACAGTGCATAACATCCCGTCTGCATCTCCTTATCTGTTACATTATCTAATTCTCCTCTTGTTTACGTGTTTAGGGGCCTAATTGCATGTTTAGGGCAATGGCCTAAAATTGTCATTTAAATGCTTAATCTTGAGATTAATTGAGTTTGTTTGATATGTTGTCTATTGTTATTGGTGTATGCAATGTTGGGGAAGTCTTGACTACCCAAAATTGTTTAAAATTGGTAGTAATAGCATCTACACATCAAGTGTTTGATAAAATGCCAAAATGAATTCCTCGTGATTTTCTTCATGTTTAAGGGCATCATTGAGTGTTTAGAATTATGTTACCAGCTTTCAGTAACATTTATTGGTTGTTAACACAAATTGGCATAAAAAATTAAAGTTTTAGGTCATGATCATTATAGTCCATCAGCCTCAGGTACCACGATCGCAGTCACCGGATCAAGATTGCAAAAGCGCGATCGCAGTTCAATGACCTGATGTTGCCCAAAACTAACCTCCAAAAGAAGTATGTTATGGACGATGTCAAATATAGTAACCCAACTAGGTTGGGGTCGATCCCACAGGGATGATGCTGAATAGTTGCTTAACTTGATGTAATTCACGAGCAGTGCGGAAAAGTAAATGGGGGGATTTTGGAATTATCGGTAACTAGTAACCAAATCTTGAATGATTTTGAGTTGTAAACAATAGAAGACGAACACTAGTACTATGTTCATCCTGGATTCTCAACTCCATAAATATCTCGTGTTCAATCCACCTATTCTTTTTCTCTGCATATAAAGTCAACAAGATGTGTATTATCAACCATCTTGTGAACGTGTTGATAAATATCACCCTTTACCTTGTGAGTCTCAGGGTGTCGCCTTATTGCTCCTTGTTTGTGACTTCAGTTCACTTTCACCTTTTGAGTCTCAAGTGATTAGATGTGATGATGGAATGATAAGATGGAAGTGAATCTCAAATTACTGTCTTAATCCTCTTTTCCCAATCAAAAACTCCCTTGTAAGGATGAATGCAAATACAGGTTAACCCCAAGCTTCTTCAATAGCTCTGAGGTCAATTATTGCAAAGAATATTAAGATACATGCATAAACCCTAGAATAGATGAATATACCACTTCCTTTACGTAGCTAATCTACCAGGGTTCCCACAAATCTAATCAGGGAGATTAACCGCTCATGTTTATGCAACAATCCATGATAATCAATAAAGAAAGCATATAATTAATTACAAAATAATGAGATAAATAAAATCCAGATCTACTATTGAATAAAAACCTAAAATCTCAAGAACAAAGAAAAAGTATGTAATAGAGTATATTGGAACGTAAGAAGATGTAAAAAATGTCAAAGAATGTAACCTAATAAAAGATAAACCCTAGGATATTTATAGTATCTCAAAAATACTCAAAAAAACTAATAAAAATAGGAAAGGTAAAGTTAAGTCAGCACATGGTACGACTCTCTTATCCACTCGTATGCCCATCATACGAGTCGTACCCATGTCTCATATCCATTCCAGTGTTTGATCTCCCAAGGTTTTAACTTTTTGTTCTTCTGACGACTTTTGCACACAAGTCTTACCTTGACCATATGACTTGTGTCCTTCACCTGTATCCACCTGGGAACTCTGCCTTTCCAAGCTTTGAACATTGTTCTGCTTATGGTTTTCTAATACGAGTCGTACTTAGACCTCCGACTCATATACTTCTGATACTTCAGCTTTAGATGGTAGTTTTAGCTTCTGTTATGTTTATGATTTATTCATACGGCTCGTATCCTTGTTTACGACTCAGATGCTCAAATCATATCTTCTTAACACTTTGTTTTTCTTTTACTTCTTGGTTTCTGTTGTTCATACGATTCATCCTTCGAGTCATATAATGTGTTGAAGACTCGTAAGAAAACTCATACCTTGCTGTAACTTGGTCTTTTCAGGTCTTTTTATTCCATTTTCATCCCAGCACTTTTGTAGACCTGTTTTACCTGTAATAAACACAAAAGTGCATTATATCCGCTAAAAAGCCTAAGTACATGCATAAATTCATGGTTTTAAGCATCAAAATTGTCGCGTTTCCACGACACATCAACACCCTCAACTTAGACTTTTGTGTGCCCTCAGGTAAACAAAACGAAAAACTATCTCAGAGCACAAAAATGATGCATAAATAGGAAGATCCTAAGCCACACATGACAGTGATTTTGAACTCAATTGTCAACCATGTTACTCTCCTCCTAGTTTTAACTTTTCAAGACTCAAACTGTGTATAACGATTTATTACACGGCTAAACACAAGGGAATCTGACGATGGCATTACATTAGCAATAGACATCAGGTCCTAGACACAAATTATTTCTACCAAACAATCTATCAACCTAGGCAACATAACCCGTATACGCTCACCGTCAAAGAAATCCCTTTCACTCTCAGTATGAATCAATCAATTTATTGAAGGATAGAACAAATAAAACTCTCGCTCACAAAGAAGTATCACCAGTGTATACAGAATACCATAGGCTTTCCCTTATTCTCACTTTCTAAGTTTTCAGACAGTCGAGGTAGGATCACTACAGTACCTTTTCGGCTTGTATTGTACACTTGGGGTTGGTATGATATCCTTTTGAGATTTATTTAGTGACTACGCCTCCTTGACATTATACTTTCTTCAGGGTCCACATATTTTTTCACTTATTTTTCAATTATATTTCCGCCCTTATGTCTCCCTTTTTATTTTGACACATTCAGATTGTGCCAAATACGATTTTCTCACATTATTTTTCTTTTTCATTTCATTGCAATTTTTTTCTTCTTCTTTTATTTTCTTTTGTTTCTACCACACCTGCCCTTTTTTCAAATTTTTCTTCTACGCGACTTTCTTCATACTCATTTTCTCCTACGCACCTCTATAATAGCCACCCTAAACTTAGGCAATTTGCCTGAGTCGAGGTTCACAGTGTCCAAGAAGGAGGACCAGGGCCAAAATAGGTTCATTATAAGGGAAACGGGAAGGTGAAATTGATGTAATCAAAGAAAAGGGTCAATTTGGATCAAACATTTGGATCAAAGGGATTCATACTTATTTAGTTGGGCATTTAGGATCAGGTAGACTTAGAATTAAAAGGGTCTATGATCATCTTCTACTTGACTATCCTCGGCCTAGGTAAAAGCAATCGGGAAAGTTCTAGATTCCTTTACACTGGGAACTCAGTAATACCTCACAAACACTCGCACAGGGTGACATTGCTAAGTACTACCTATCCAATTTTGCAACTTTTTGCCCGTAATTGTTCTATCCCTGATCATAATGCCATAATCAGATTCACAGCAGTCTCACATATACACATATCACACAGTTAAAAAAAATTTAGGTGGGGTCTCAAAATTTCAACACAATTTTGATTAACACTAATACTTTATAACTTTCAAATCACAATCATTTCATGTTTCCGAACTCGATCAAAATTCATTACAAATCAATTTCAAAATCATAAAAAATAGTAAAAATCTATCTTCTGCCATAGATGCAGATTTTCTCCCTATCTCAGTTATTTCTCAGCACCAATCCTGTAAGCCATAACAGACTTTCAGACTTTCAACTACTTCCAGACATTCAAAATCAGATATACACCCCTACTCTCATCTAAAAAATCTCACACTATCCCTAGTGCTAAAAATGTAAAGTAAGGATAAAAGATCATACTTGGGCGCTCAAGGCACCAGCTCAATAACATCAGCATGTGGGCCCTCAGACTGGGTCCCACTATCATCGGCATATGTCCCATCAGCTACGGGGATTGAATCAGCTACAGTAGTTGTTGCAGCAACACCGTCCCCATCGGCATCAATTATTGGTGGTCTTGAACCACCAGCTCCAGTAGCCATCTCACGGACCCATGCCTGCCGGTCCAAATCATCCTGTAGGCTAGCTAGCTTAGACTTTTTCTCAGTATCCTTCTCCTCACGCCTTCTTCTATTTCTCTTTCTTCGCTCCTCTTGGGTCGTCTCCTCAATTGGTACCTCTACTGGATCTAAAATAGCCCAAATGTTAGGAACATGAATTGCAGGCACAATTGGCTCAATCACGGGCTCCGAGATCACCAATCTATCATAGAGCTCTGATTTTATCTTCTTAATCTCGACTCAAATGCATCAAGTTGGTGTTGTGCTCATATGTCCTAGCTCATCATCTGCGCGCCCACCTAAGGCTTCATGCCCCCTTCTATGTTGAGGACCTTGGCTTCCGGCGTACCGAGTTTAGTCATGGCCTCGGTCAACATGGCCTTGGAAATCATGATAAATCCAAAAGGCGTACCTCTCAGGCAGGGTGATACATATTGCACCAGAGGAGGAGAACAATAAGTACCCATTGCATCTATCTGTGTAGTCTATGTCTACCCACCTGGCTCAGTAGCCTCAGTATTCTCAGCCTGACTGCTCCACCAGAACATATCAGCTACTATATCCTCAGCTATCCTTGCCTATTTTTCCATTGGGTTTGCTTGTAAGACCCCGCAAAATTCTTAGCTTAACTTAGTCCGTTAAAGCTTGAAAAGAGGTCCCATACTTAGAAATTTCAGCTAAATATTTATACTCAGAAGTATTTTAGCCTTCGTAAGTTGTTGATTCTATTTCACAACCTTTATGACCTTAAAATATCGATCTTTAAGTTGATTCATGCTTAGGAATATCAGTAGGTGTCCCCGAACAAGTTTTGGATTTTTCGAACCTCATTTGAATCAAGTTTGGGAGTCCAAACCAGTGGATCGATGTGATCTCGATGCATTGCATCGACTATCGCATCGATAAATGTTTTTCCCAGCTTCCAGTGTCAATTCTAGTGAGCCGATGCGGACTCAATGCGGCACATCAGCCATAGCATCGATCCCATCGATGCAGCACGTCAGCCATAGAATCAATCCCATCGACATGGCACATCGGTCTGCACATCACTTGACACGTTTTAAGTCATTAAAATCCGTGTCCTAAGGGGTACTTGGGTCATTTTTTCATCCTTAATCAGACCCTAAAACACAAAATTTAGCCCTCAATAAGCAAAATACACTCACTTTCTCTCAAATTTCCTCAAGAACAAACCCTAGGGCTTTTAATTTCAAGAGCAAATCTTCAAGAACGAACCATCAGTCTTTATAGATTCAAGCATCAAGGTATGTTAGATGTTCATTCATGGGTTCCTTTCACCCATGAAGTCCAAGAACCCCTTTTTAAATATGCAAGATCTCAGATTTATGATTTCCATGATTTGGTTGAATTAAATTCATGTTCATATTATTGTTGGGTTTTTTTATTCCATGATTTAGATTACAAGTTCCAAGAATTGATCCTAGTATGTGAGGAATTACATGATATTCAAGATAAACCCTTCAATTTGCAAGTTGATTGTTGTAACCATGTTAACCCTAAGTCTTTATGATTTAATGAACCAAGTATGCTTCCCATGTGTTTGATAAATTGTATATGAGAATGAGATAATGCCATTATAGCATGTTAACGTGTATTCCCCATTCATGTACAAGTTATTGCAGTACAAGTGTTTGATAAAATGCTTATGTGATTTGACTAGTGAAAACATGACACGCTAATATGTGATTCCATTCATGCACAAGATCATATATATAAAGTGTTTGACAAAGTGTCTCAATGAGTGCATCGTTAGCAAGTAAGTATTGTTATGCCTTTATGATCATGCTATGTTTTACTTCTCATGCTATCGAGTCCTGGGGTAATTAATACCCGACAATTTAGTTGTGTACCTAAAGCAGTGTCAGTTAAAGAATCTCAGTCATGTCACGCTCAGTAGTACTCTAAGTCAGTTACAGAACTCGGTAGAACTCAGTCAGTTACAGAACTCAGGAAAACTCAGTAATCTTAAGTATCAGTCATGTCCTGTTCAGTATACTCAGTTAAGTGTATTTCAGTTGGGAGTAGAGCACCGAGTGAGCCTAGGGATAGGGTCTCACCCGTTAGATAGGACTGAGTCCCAAGAAGCAATCCCTAAGTTCCAGAACTACGTAGCCAGTGTCGGTTATAAGATGTCACTCGTTAGATAGGACTGACATACTCAGGGATCATCTGCTAGTCTAGGACTAATCTCGGGGGTCACCCATTAGATAGGACTGACTCCACAGCCAGTATTAGTACTCGTGGCATGGTATTAGCACCCTTCCAACTCGGGTCATAGGTTGGACCCCTATCAGCTCAGATTTGAGGCATATCGGTTAGATGATTATCTTCCACAGTTTTAGTTTTAGTCTCAGTATAGAACTCAGTTCAGTTCTACAGAATCAAGACTGTCAGACACAGTCACCCAACTCAATATAGAACTTTGTCTAGTTCTACAAAATTAGGACGGTCAGAAATAGTCACTCAGTAATCAGTAATACAGTTATCAGTAAAACTCAAAAATAATCATTCAGTATCAGTCAACTCAGATATTAGTTAATCATTATTTAGAACTTAGTATTCAGTGTTATCATGACCTCAGTTACAGTTTATGTATTCATGCATGTACTCTCGTTCAGTTATGTTCACGTTACTTAGTCAGTTATTGTTCATACATGTGAACCCTTGCATTTCAGCCTACCTCACTTAGCATACTAGTACATTCAAAGTACTGATGCAAACTTTTCTTTTACGCTATGATGTCTTATATCATAGGTTCAGACGCACGGGCTCCTGACCGTACTTAGCAGCCCAGCCTATCAGCAGCAGACTTAGTGATGAGTCCTCATAGTTCGAGATTCAGTACAGTTCCCAGTTTTTGAAGTTAGTTGGGGGCTTATCCCATCAACTCTATGTTCAGACAGTTAGAGGCTTTCAAACTTGAGTATTTCAGACAGATGTTTCAGTATTCAGTTATCAGTAATCAGTATTGGTTTTTAGCTATGAACGTTATGGCATTTACAGCCTAACTTCCGTATTTATCTCAGTTATATTATTATTCCAGTATTATTATTATTCAGTGCTCATAGCAGGTACCAATCATGGGTTAGCTGGTGGTCCTTCGGGGTCACTAGCACCGTGTAGCGTCCGGGATACAGACTCAGGGCATTACAAACTTGGTATCAGAGCCTAAGGTTCAACAGAGTCCTAGGAAGTCTGAAAGTCGCATCAAGTAGAGTCTTGTGCATGGGTGTAAAGCACGTCACACTTATGGATAGGAGGCTATGAAATATTTTTAGGAAAAGTCTCCCTTCTTTCAATATTCATGTCGTGTGAACGAGCATGAGCTCAAGCTAAATTCTCAGTTTAATCTTTTTCTTTCTTTCAATTACAGAACATGCCTCCTAAAAAGACAAACGAAAGAAGAAATGGAAATCAGTCAGCACCTCAGCCCATTCAAGCAGATCCTCTGGACGAGCAAGTCTCCCATGCAAAATTTAGAGTTGCATTCGCTATGTTAGTCAATTCAGTAGTTGCTCAGAACAACCTATAGGCTATTTTCCTAAGCTTGTGGTTCATACACAGCAGAGCAAGGGAGATAAGCATAGGAAGAAGGATAGAAAGAATAAAAGAGTCAAAATAAGTGGTTTTAGGCCAAGGTAAGAGTGTTGTAACCATTTCCAGTTCCGTCAAAAATTCCCAGCCCCAAATCTTTCTGTAGCTAGTGCTCCAGTGCCAAAGTTTAGAAATGACAGTCGAGATGGAGCACCAGGCTCAAAGTCACAAGATAGTGGAAAGGGTGTTCATACCTATTCATTTTGCGAATAATATGGTAAAAATCACCTAGGTATGTGTAGAGCCGGTAGTGGTATGTGTTTTAGATATGGAAAGTTAGGACACAGAGTCCAAGAATGTCCTAAGGCAGGTCCACTAAGTCAGTACAGTCGTCTCTTAGCTCAGTCTGGTCGCCCAAATTAGCAAAGTGCCACTTTCAGTGCCGCCAGTGGGTAATCCCCAAACAAACTTTATGCACTTCAATCCAGACAAGATCAGGAAAGTTCTCCTGATGAGGTCACTGGTACGTTACGGATCTTCTAATTTACATATTTATTCCTTATTAAATCTAGGAGTTTCTCTATCTTTTTAAACTTCTTGCATAGCAGTCAACTTTAAGTCAAACCAGAAGTCTTAACAGAACCATTATCGGTCTCTACCCCAGTGGGTCAGTGTAATACCCCATACTTGTTCCGAACTTGAAATCATCCCAAGAATGTTAGAAGCTTTCTTTGAAAGAGGAATCCACTTTTGTACACATAGAATATTTAATATTTTTACTTTTTATCACGTGGTAAATGGAATAATCTTTCCATTGATACCAACTTCATCAAAATCCGACATCGGAAGAGAAAGTTATGGCCAAAATACACAAGGCAGTAAAACCGCCCAGGTGCGACGGTGAGGCCGAAGGACCGTCGGACTAGCAACGGACCACCATCCACAACCGTCGAGCGAGGCAGTGTGACTACCTTCTGCCCTGGATCGACGGCCCAGGACGACGGACCGTCGGACTAGCGACGGACCGTCGCACTAGCGACGGACTGTCGCTCAGGCCATCGCAAGGGAAATAGTGAGACCCTATTCTGCCTAGAAGCGACAGTCAGGACCGAAGGACCGTCAACCTAGCGACTAACCGATGTACCCCACCATCGCACTAAGGCAGTAAGTTCCGGTTCTGGTTTCAGTGCGACGGTCAGTTCGACGGACAATCGACCCAGCGACGGACCATCGCACCCACCGTCGCATATTTCGTTCAGTTATTTTAAAGCCATTTTAAAGGGGATTTTTGGTCTTTTACCACCCGTTTATATACCTAGTTATATCTGACCAAAGCTCAAAAATTTATTATCCATCTACAACAACAAAATTAGGATTTTTCCTCTAAGATTAATCCCCAAGAATAAAATCCAAATCTTCTTCAAGAACTAAGAAATTCAAATTATTCAAATTCAAGAACTTCAAGAAACTCAACCTAGGTATGCATAGTGTTCATTCATGGACTCATTTCGTCCATGAAGCCCAAGAATCTCTTTTTTCAAAGTTTAAGTTTATGGATTTCCTTTATGAATTTCATGATTGGGTTGCTATTGTTCATGTTGATAATGAGTAATTGAATTATATTCCATGTTAGGGGATAAATTTTATGTGGATTTGATTAGTATAGATGTAGATTCATCTAAACCTATGATTAAACCCTTGAATGATGAAATTAGAATTGAATCGTGATGTTTAATTGTTGTATAATATTGTCTACACATACTATGCCTACCATGTGTTTGATTAAATGCCTAGATAAAGGAAAAATGCCCAAACTAGTATGTGATATTATGAAATCCCCATTTATTTATAAGCTTATGCATATCATATGTTTGATGAATTTCCTTAATAAATAAATTATGGATAGCGATGTTGGTCATGTATTTAAGAAAGTCATGCTTTGTCAGTTTCTTTCCATCGAGTCCTGGGGGTACTTGTACCCGACAACTTAGTTGTATGTCTAGAGACAATGTCATGATTTCACGATATCCTCAGTCAAGCCATGATCCATAGAACTCAGTAAGTCATGTGACTCAGGAAAGCTAAGTAATTCAGTAGTCTCAGTAATTTCAGTCAATTTTAAATATCAGTAGTATTCCATTAGTAAATATAATTCATTAAAATTAGTCCATATTCAGATTAGTTAATCATGTCCAGTGTCTATTCAAATAGGAGTAGAAATTAGCACCGAGTGAACCCAAGGATGGGAACTCACCTGCCAGTAGAGGGTGTTATTCTTAGAAGCAATCCTTGAATTCCAAAACTACGTAGCCAGCGTAGGTTGGGACATCATACCTGCTAGTTAAAGGTAGATGAGGTGGCTTAACCTACTAGTTAAGGGTTCCCACTTCTCTCATTAGAGTAACCTGCTAGTCGAGGGTCACTCGCATGTTGTCCTTACAAGTTTTGCGATATTGACACCCTTCCAATCAGGGCACAGATTGGAGCCCAATTCAGCTATAATGCATCATTTAGGGCATATCGATTAGATAACTACTACCCACAGTTTCATGTTACAGAATCAGGACTGTCAGATACAGTCAACTCAGATACAGTACAAAAATCAGATAGTTTCATCAGATTCAGGATTGTCAGATATAATCACCCATGTTACCAGTTATATCAGTCATCTGAATCAGTCACCAGTCATGTTAGTCATCAGTAAAATTCATGTTATCACGATTTCAGTTATAGTTACTACGTATGCATGCATGTTTTCACACGTTCATATTAGTCAGTTAGCTAGTATTGTTCATGCATATAAACCCCATACATTCAGCCTACCTCACATACATACCAGTACATTCAAAGTACTGACGCATTTGCGCTATGGTGTCTTATACCATAGGTTCAGAGACACGAGCTCCAGAGCATCCGTAGATTCCAGTCTTAGCAGTCAGAGTTAGCAGTGAGTCCTCATCTTTCGAGGACATGATCATTACTTTATTATCTCATTAATTAATTTATTAGTTGGAGTTAGTTAGGGACATGTCCCATCAACTCCTTATTCAAGCCGTTCAGTCATTTAGAGACTTTTCAGACTATCATGTTCAGTTAGTTATTTCAGTTGTTTTGGGTATTTTGATACCCCATCCATATGTTTTGATTTATTAGATCCTATGTTACAGTTTTGAACCTTATGAACTTTCAGTTCATGTTTCCGTATTATACAGTATATTATGCAGTATACAGGTACAAATATCAGTCATGGGTTAGCTTGTGGTCCTTCGGGGTCATGAGCACCGTGTAGCATTTCGGTTACCAGATTCGGGGCATTACAAACTTGGTATCAGAGCCTAAGGTTCAATAGAGTCCTAGGAAGTCTAAAAGATGCATCTAGTAGAGTCTTGTGCATGGGTGTATTGCGCGCCACATTTATGTGCAGGAGGCTATAAGATATTTTAGGAACAGTTTCCCTTCTTTCAATATTCATGTCATTCCAGTGAGCATATTCTCAAGTTAATCTCTCAGTCTAATCCTTTTCTTCTCTTTATTTTAGAATATGCCTCCCAAGAGAAGAACTCAGCCTGTCCAAGAAGATCCCTTAGATGAACATGTTTCTCATGCAGAGTTCAGAGATGCATTCACTACTCTTGCTCAGTCAGTTGTTGCTCAAAATGAATAACCAGTTGTCGTTCTGGCCAACCTAGTGGCCAATTCAGCTGCAGCCAGGATTCGGGACTTCACCCGAATGAATCCTCCATCCTTCCTCAGGTCTAAGGTAGATGAGGACCCTCAAAAATTCCTAGATCGAGTGCAGAAGGTTACAAACATCATGGGGATTACTTCTAGTGAGAGTGTTGAGCTAGCAGTATATCAGTTGTAGGATGTTGCTCACACTTGGTTCAAGCAGTGGAAGTCAGAGAGGGCAGTTGATGCAGGGTCAGTTGAGTGGGAGGAGTTTTCTTCTGCTTTTCTTGATAGATTCTTTCCCCTAGAGCTTAGAGAAGCTAAGGTGTTAGAATTCATCAACCTCAGGCAGGGCAACCTGACGGTGAAAGAGTATTCTCTTAAGTTTACTCAATTATCCAGATATGCCCCTCATATGGTTGTAGATAGCAGGGCCAAGATGAGTTTGTTTTAGGGGTAAATGATAGTATGGTTAATAAGTGTAGATCCACCATGCTGAATAGTGACATGACTTTAGCCAAGCTTATGACTCATGCTCAGCAGATAGAGGAGCAGAAGATTAAGATGAGGGAGAAGCAGAGTAAGAGAGCAAGGATTGGTAGTTTTAACTTCGCTCAGCTAAAATCAAAAGGAGGAAACCATTCTCAGTTTTGTCCTAAGTCCTCAATTCTAGCTCTTTCTTTATCTAGTGCTCTTGTGCCTAAGTTCAGAGATAGAGCGCCAAGCTCTAAGTCTCAGGGTAGTGTTAGCAGTGTCTGCACCTATCACCTTTGTCAGACTTATGGAAAGAACCACCAGGGTACTTGTAGAAGATTCCTTTTCAGTTTCTACCCTAGTGGGTAAAACCATCATAGCTCGACGGGTATTCAGGAACTTCCCGATTATGATATTTTAAAAAGTCACTTGAGCAGACTTAGTCAAATTAGAGATGACTGATTTTAATGTCATTCTCGGCATGGATCGACTTCATTCCTGCTATGCGACAGTCAACTACAGAAATAGAATAGTCCAGTTCTAGTTTTCGAATGAACCCATCCTAGAGTGGCAGAGTAGTGTATCCGCTTTCATAGGTCAGCTTGTTTCCTACCTTTGGGCATAAAAAATGATATCTAAGGGATGTGTCTATCATCTTGTTCATGTTAAGGACACTAGTTTCGAAACTCCCAGTCTTGAATCAGTCCCAGTCGTGAACGAATTTTCAGATATCTTTCCCGAAGATCTTCCAAGAATTTCTCCCGAAAGGGAAATAGACTTTAGCAATGATCTTCTTCCAGATACCCAGCCTATATCTATTTCGCCATACCAAATGGCACCAGCAGAACTCAGAGAATTGAAAGAGAAATTGAAGGGTCTCTTAGATAAGGGATTCATCATTCCTAGTGTGTCCCTATGGGGTGCTCCAGTATTATTCATGCGCAAGAAAGACGGTTCTCTCAGAATATGTATAGACTACCGTCAACTTAATAAGGTCACGGTCAAGAACAAGTATCCTCTTCCTAGAATCGATGACTTGTTTGACCAACTTCAGGGTGCTAGCTATTTCTCCAAGATAGACCTCAGATCCGGCTATCATCAGCTTAGAGTCAAAGAATGTGATATTCCGAAAATAGTTTTCCATACTCGGTATGGTCACTTTGAATTCCTAGTCATGTCCTTTGATCTCACCAATGCCCCAGTAGCTTTCATGGACTTAATGAACTGTGTGTTCAAGCAGTACTTGGATATGTTCACCATAGTCTTCATAGATGATATTCTGGTCTATTCCTGCGGTGAGCGTGATCATGCAGAACATCTCAAAATTATACTTCAGACTATCAGAGATTATCAGTTGTTCGCCAAATTCAGCAAGTGTGAGTTTTGGATAAGGTCAGTAGCATTCCTTGGCCATATCATTTTTGGTGATGGAATTAAAGTAGATCCTAAAAAGACCGAAGCAGTAAGAAACTGGCCTCGTCTTATCTCTCTATCAGATATCAGGAGTTTCTTGGGTTTGGCTGGCTATTATAGATGTTTTGTTGAGGGATTTTCTTCTATTGCATCCCCTATGTCTAGATTGACTCAGAAAAAAGTTAAGTTTTAGTAGTCAGATCCTTTCGAGAAGAGTTTTCAGGAGTTGAAGACTCGACTCACCTTAGCTCCATTTCTAGCTCTTCCACATGGTTCAGATGGGTTCGTAGTGTATTGTGATGAATCCAGAGTAGGTTTGGGTTGTGTCCTCATGCAGCATGGTAAGGTCATAGCCTACGCCTCCAGGCAGCGTAAACCCCTTGAGAAGAATTATCCTACTCATGATCTTGAGTTAGCCGCCGTGGTATTTTCCTTGAAGATATAGAGGCATTACCTATACGGTGTTTATGTAGATGTGTTCACGAATCATAAGAGACTTCAGTATGTCTTTTCTCAAAAAGATCTCAATCTTCATCAGAGGAAGTGGTTAGAGCTCTTGAAAGATTACGACATGAGTATCCTTTATCATCTGGCCAAGTCGAACGTAGTGGCCGATGCTCTCAGTAGACTATTTATGGGTAGTGTTGCTCATTTCAAGGATAGTAAGAAAAGTTAGCCCAGGAAGTCCATCAGTTTGCCAAACTAGGCGTTCGCTTAGTCGATACAGAGGAGGGTGATATATGGGTTCAGAGTAGTTTAAAATCATCTCTAGTTTCCGAGGTAAAAGAAAAGCAAGATAGGGATCCTAGCCTTGTCAAGTTAAAAGAGTCAGTCAAGGATCAGAAAGTAGAGGTTTTCTCCCAAGGGGGAGATGGTGTTCTGCGTTGTCAGGGTCATCTGTATGTTCCAGCTGTAGATGACTTAAGGCAGCAAATTCTTGCAGAAACGCATGGTGCGCGCTACTCTATTTATCCAGGGGCCACAAAGATATACCGCGATTTGCGGGAAATCTATTGGTGGAGTGGGATGAAAAGAGACGTTACAGAGTTTGTGGCTAAGTTCTCTACATGTCAGCAGGTTAAGATAGAGCATTAGAAGCCTAGTGGGTCCATACAGGAGTTCAGTATTCCTACTTGGAAGTGGGAAGAAGTGAACATGGACTTCATGACGGGTTTGCCTCGAACTCATCATCAACATGATTCGGTTTGGGTCATTGCAGATAGGATGACCAAATCAGCTCATTTCCCTCCAGTTGATACCTCTTATTCAGCCGAGGATTACGCCAAACTCTACGTCAGAGAGTTGGTCAGATTGCATGGTGTTCCGTTATCTATTATCTCAGACAGAGGTACCCAGTTCACCTCTTATTTCTGCAAAGCATTCCAAAAGGGTCTTAGTACCTAAGTTCATCTCAGTACAGGTTTTCATTCTCAGATAGATGGTCAAGCAGAAAGGACAATTCAGACTTTAAAACATATGTTGTGTGCGTGTGCAATTGATGTCAAGGGAAGTTGGGATAACCACTTGCCTTTGATTAAATTTGCATACAACAACAGCTACCATTCCAGTATTCATATGGCTCTATTCGAAGCTCTCTATGGTAGGAGATGTAGATCTCCAATTGGTTGGTTAGAAGTTAGTGAGGCCTCAGTTATAGGGCCTGACTTGGTATTCGACGCCTTAGAGAAAGTCCAGTTGATCAGAGAAAGACTCTGGGCTGCTCAGAGTCGACAGAAGTCTTATGCAGATGTTCGTAGAAAGGATCTCGAGTTTGATATGGGTGATCATATCTATCTAAAGATCTCTCCCATGAAGGGAGTGAAGAGGTTCAGCAAGAAGGGAAAGGTCAGTCCCTGATATATCGGTCCCTTCAAAATTCTCAGTTGCTTCGAAAAAGTAGCTTATGAGCTCTAGTTGCCTTCAGATCTAGCCTCAGTTCATCCAGTCTTCCATGTCTCTTTGCTCAAGAAATGTATAGGTGACCCAGCAGTTGTAGTCCCTATTAACAGCATCGATGTTTAGAAAAGCCTCTCTTATGAAGAGATTCCAGTTGAAATCCTAGACTATCAGACTCGTAGATTGAGTAACAAAGAAGTCCCTCTAGTTAAGGTTCTTTAGGGAAATCAGTGCATTGAGGGAGCTACTTGGGAAGCAGAAGCAGACATGCATACCAAGTATCCCCACCTCTTCTCCGCCAACTCAGATCAAACTCAAGGTAATAGTTCTCCTTAAGTTTACTCAGTTTCATGTTCAGTGTTCATCACAGACTTAGTATCAAGTACCATTGCATGTTCAGTCATGCATTCATGTATCAGTTCAGTTATTTAGTTAAGCATTAGACATGCATTCTCATTGTGATAAACATAGTTCATCAGAACACTCAGTCATGCATTCATGAATCAGTTACACATGCATCATATATGCATGTTCAGTATGATATATTCAGCTATCAGTCATGTCATCCATGAAATCATGTTTCAGTATACATGTTCAGTATTACCCGTACTTTTTCCTAGCTTAAAATCGTCCCAAGAATGTTAGAAGATTTCTTTGAAAGATGAATCCACTTTCGTACACGTGGAATATTTAAGATTCACTTTTTCTCACGTGGGAAATGGAATAAGCTTTCCATCGATACCAATTTCATCAAAATTCGACATCGGAAGAGAAAGTTATGGCTGAAATACAGAAGGCAGTAAAACCACCCAGGTACGACGGTGAGGCCGACGGACCGTTGGACAAGAGATAGACCGTCGCCCACAACCGTCGCCCACGACCGTCGCAGAGAGGCAGTGCGACTACCTTCTGCTCTGGATCGATAGGCCAGGCCGACGGACCGTCAAACTAGCGACGGACCATCGCTCAAGCCGTCGCAAGAGAAATAGTGAGGGCCTATTCTGCCTAGAAGCGACGGTCAGGACCGACGGACCGTCGACCCAGCGATGGAACGTCGCACCCCATCGTCGCACCAAGGCAGTAAGTTCCGGTTCTGGTTCCAGTGCGATGGTCAATCCGACGGACCGTCAACCCAGCGACGAACCATCGCACCCAGCATCGCATGTTCCGTTCAGTTATTTTAAAGCCATTTTAAAGGGGATTTTTGGGCTTTTACCACCCGTTTATATACCTAGTTATATCCAACCAAAGCTCAGAAATTCATTATCCATCTACAATAACAAAATTAGGGTTTTTCCTCTAAGATTAATTCCCAAGAACAAAATCCAAATCTTCTTCAAGAACTAAGAAATTCAAATTCTTCAAATTCAAGAACTTCAAGAAACTCAACCCAAGTATGCATAGTGTTCATTCATGGACTCCTTTAGTCCATGAAGCCCAAGGATCTCTTTTTTCAAAGGTTAAGTTTATGGATTTCATTTATGAATTTCATGATTGAGCTGCTCTTGTTCATGTTGATAATGAGTAATTGACTTCTATTCCATGTTGGTGGATAAATTTTATATGGATTTGATTAGTAAAGATGTAGATTCATGTAAACCTATGATTAAACCCTTGAATGATGAGATTAGAATTGAATCATGATGTTTAATTGTTGTATAATGTTGTCTACACATACTATGCCTACCATGTGTTTGATTAAATGCCTAGATGAAGGAAAAATGGTCAAACTAGTATGTGATATTATGAAATCCCCATTTATGTACAATCTTATGCATATCACATGTTTGATGAATTGCCTCAATAAATAAATTATGGATTGCGATTTTCGTCTTGTATTCAAGAAAGTCATGCTTTGTCAGTTTCTTTCCCTCGAGTCCTGGGTGTACTTGTACCCGAGAACTTAGCTGTATGCCTAGAGCCAGTGTCATGTTTTCACGATATCCTCAGTCAAGCTATGATCCATAGAACTCAGTCAGTCATGTGACTCAGGAAAGCTAAGTAATTCAGTAGTCTCAGTGATTTCAGTCAGTTTTATATATCAGTAGTATTCCATCAGTTAACAGAATTCAGTAAACTCAGTCCATAGTCAGATTAGTTAATCATGTCCAGTTTTTATTCAGATGGGAGTAGAAATTAGCACCGAGTGAACCCAAGGATGGAAACTCACCTTCCAGTAGAGGGTGTGATTCTTAGAAGCAATCTTTGCATTCCAGAACTACGTAGCCGGCGTAGGTTGAGACATTATACCTGCTAGTTGAGGGTATATAAGGTGGCTTAACCTGCTAGTTGAGGGTTCCCACCGTTCCCATTAGAGTAACCTGCTAGTCGAGGGTCACTCACATGTTGTCCTTACCGGTGGCATGGTATTGACACCCTTCCAATAAAGGCACAGATTGGACCCCAATTCAGCTATTATGCGTCATTTAGGGAATGTTGGTTAGATAACTACTACCCACAGTTTCATGCTACAAAATCAGGACTGTCAGATACAGTACGGAACTCAGATAATTTTATCAGAGTCAGGACTGTCAGATACAGTCACCCATGTTACCAGTTATATCAGTCATCTGAATCAATCACCAATCATGTTAGTCATCAGTAAAATTCATGTTATCATGATTTCAGTTATAGTCACTATGTATGCATGCATGTTTTCACACGTTCATATTAGTCAGTTAGCCAGTATTGTTCATGCATATGAACCCCATGCATTCAGCCTACCTCACGTACATACCAATACATTCAAAGTACTGACGTATTTGCGCTATGGTGTCTTATACCATAGGTTCAGAGACGAGCTTCGGAGCATTTGTAGATTCCAGTCTCAGCAGTCAGAGTTAGCAGTGAGTCCTTATCTTTTTAGGACATAATCATTACTTTACTCTCTCATTAATTAATTTATTAGTTGGAGTTAGTTGGGGATATGTCCCATCAACTCCTTATTCAGACCGTTCAGTCAGTTAGAGGCTTTCCAGACTATCATGTTCAGTTAGTTATTTCAGTTGTTTTGGGTACTTCATACCCCATCCATATGTTATGATTTATTAGATCCTATGTTACTGTTTTGAACCTTATGGCCTTTTAGTTCATGTTTCCACATTATATAGTATATTATGCAGTATACAGGTACAAATATCAGTCATGGGCTAGCTTGTGGTCCTTCGGGGTCATGAGCACCATGTAGTATTTTGGGTACCAAATTTGGGGCGTTAAAGTCAGACTATCATAGCCAGATGAGTATACAGAAATTTCTCAATTGCAGTATTTCAGAAAAATCCCTTAAGTTAATTTCAGTAATGAAGTTGAGTCATTTTATTTCAGTTTCCTGATGGACCAATCATTGAATGAAGGGATAGTACCTCAGTTTCAATTAATTTAAGTTTGAATCTCTTGATTGAACTAGTAGAAAGAGAAGTTGAGAATTCTAAGTTAGTCAGTGTTGAGGTGGCAATATGACGATTGTTGGGGCAATAGAAAGCTAAGAATCATGTATCAAAAGAAAGTACTAGCAGTGGACCTTACATTTTCAGGAGTAGTCCTTCAGAATGAGTTTAGTGTTTATGAGCATTGTCATATCTCAAACTCAAGAGAAAAGTGGCTTCAGTTTGATTTAGAGTTTATTACGTGCCTCGTAGACTTAGAAAAATGGCCTTAAGCTAAGGGGGAGATGGTAGAACAAGTAACCAAGTCAGACTCTCAAATTTTAGTAGTAATGTCAGCATGTGTAGAAAAGCAGTGGGAAAGGTTGATGCCCAACCCGTCCTTACCTCAGTGCAAAGTTTTGTACTTCAGTTATCACGATAACTACCCATGCCTTACATGTCAACTTTATGATCATAGCTCATATTCGTGCACATTAATGAAAATCATGTACGCTTATAGTTCCTAGTATAAGGAGTTCCAGTTCACTCAGTGTTACGAATCATGTTTCATGAATACAGAAACTCAAAACTCATGTCATGTAGTTCATGACTCAGTTACTCATGTCATGCTTTACAGTATGCTCAGTTCCCATGACTTATGCTATACTCCTAATGATCAGCAAAATTTAGATTTTGTCATGTATATCCTTAGTTTAGATCTCTTGATAAAATCCAGGATGTTGATATCCTATTCCTCAGGCCTCAGTTAAGTGTCAAGTTCGGTATAGTGACATTCATTGCTAGTTTTACACAAGGTTGTAGTTATGAAGATAGGCTTGAATGTCATGTTGATTTGTAAGTGGATAAATGCATTTTGGAGATTTGAGTAGGCTTGAACATAGTGGGAGAATTCAGTCCAGATCAGACCTCAGAAGGTAGAGTTATCAGAACCCAGTATTCAGTCCCAGTTAATGATCTTAGTTACCATCTTAGTTACAGTCTCAGTCCAGTAATCTGATCTGTAACTAAGTTCAGTTTCAGGTTTGCTTGACCAAAGTGTATAGTTATCAGTTATTCAGTTGTCAGTATCTCAGTATTTCAGAATTATGTTATGCGCTTAGTCTTACATTTCTAGATAATATTGTTTCCCCGAATTCATGCTCAGTTACCTCATATTCCTCAGTCAATCCTTACCTCATATTCATAGTACTCTATAGTTTTAGTCTAGTTATTTAGGTTAAGTACAGTTTAATCTTACATGACCAGAATTTAGCTATTAAACATTCAGTGAATCAGATAAGTTAGTATGTTTATGCATTCATGCTCAGAGCCCATGCGAATATTTTCAGTGGTCTTCGATGAAGCGTCGTACTAAGATGGAGAATATAGTTGATCGGGTATTCGAGGGATATGTCTAAGCCTGAAAAATTTGTAGATGCAGTGCATACGACTTATATGATGTTTTGTAGGCTTCCCCTAACACTACAAAATTCTAGTCAGAATGTGATTTCTTATCAGATGTTTTATTCAGCCCATGCCAAGATTCCTTGCTCCCTAAAGCGATTAGAACTCTATAGAAAGAGTGTCGAGAAATGCTCCAGTTGAGTATAAGTTTTCAATATGAGTTATTCCACAAAGCCATCAATCCAGTTTAGCAGTCAGGTGGACAAGATGGTATGGTTTGGTTTCCTATCTTTCCATCTAATTGCACTACCCGAAATCTCATGAATGTAACCATTCCAAGATAGGGCAACCAGGTAGTTGCGAGTTTATCTCAATTCATGTATCATGCCTCAGTTTCATATCCTCGATATGTAGTCATGATTTAGTTCGTAGGTGCCCTGTGCATTGTTTCAGCTTTTCCTCAGTATCTCAGCAAAGTCAACATTCTTCAGGGGACATAATGTCCCAAGGGGGAGATGCACTATAATTCCCCGAGCTTTCATGACCTAAACCTTCCATCTTCTCTTCACTTAACAAATCCAGTTTGGAGTAGTAGGTACTCATAGGTGGACCCTCAAGTTCCAATCTCACCCGTAAGCCATGTATTTAGGGGCTCAGCTCAGTTCATGATATGATATTTAGTTCATGTATCAAGTTTCAGGCTCAGTTATGTTCTCATGTTCCCGTTCATACATGTTCCTGTTCCCACCCTTAACCAGACTCTAAAACACAAAATTTAGCCCTCAATAAGTAAAATACACTCACTTTCTCTCAAATTTCCTCAAGAACAAACCCTAGGGATTTTAATTTCAAGAGCAAATCTTCAAGAACGAACCATCATTCTTTACAGATTCAAGAATCAAGGTATGTTAGGTGTTCATTCATGGGTTCCTTTCACCCATGAAGTCCAAGAACCCCTTTTAAAATACGCAAGATCTCAGATTTATGATTTCCATGATTTGGTTGAATTGAATTCATGTTCATGTTATTGTTGGGTTTTTTTATTCCATGATTTAGATTACAAGTTCCAAGAATTGATCCTAGTATGTGTTGAATTACATGATATTCAAGATAAACCCTTCAATTTGCAAGTTGATTGTTGTAACCATGTTAACCCTAAGTGTTTATGATTTAATGAACCAAGTATGCTTCCCATGTGTTTAATAAATTGTATATGAGAATGATATAATTCCATTATAGTATGTTAACGTGTATTCCCTATTTATGTACATGTTATTGCATTACAAGTGTTTGATAAAATGCTTATGTGATTTGACTAGTGAAAACATGACACGTCAATATGTGATTCCACTCAAGAATAAAATCATGTATATAAAGTGTTTGACAAAGTGTATAAATGAGTGCATTGTTAGCAAGCAAGTATTGTTATGCCTTTATAATCATGCTATGTTTTACTTCTCATGCTATCGAGTCCTAGGGGTAATTAATACCTAATAATTTAGCTGTGTACCTAGAGCCAGTGTCAGTTATAGAATATCAGTCATGTCACGCTCAGTAGTAATCTAATTCAGTTACACAACTTAGTAGAACTCAGTCAGTTACAAAACTCAGTCAATTATAGAACTCAGGAAAACTCAGTAATCTCAAGTATCAGTCCAGTCATGTTCAGTATACTCAGTTTAGTGTCTTTTAGTTGGGAGTAGAATTCAGCACCGAGTGAGCCTAGGGATGGGGTCTCACCCATTAGCTAGGACTGAGTCTCTAGAAGCAATCCCTAAGTTCCAGAACAACGTAGCGAGCATAGGTTATGAGATGTCACCCATTAGATAAGACTGACATACTCAGGGATCACCCACTAGTCCAGGACTAATCTCAGGGGTCACCCGTTAGATAGGACTGACTCCACAGCCAGTATTAGTACTCATGGCGCGGTATTAGTACCCTTCCAACTGTGGTAATAGGTTGGACACCTATCAGCTCAAATTTGGGTCATGTCGATTAGATGATTACCTCCCACAGTTTTAGTTTCAGTCTCAGTATAGAACTCAGTTCAGTTCTACAGAATCAAGACTATCACACACAATCACCCAATTCAGTATAGAACTAGTCCAGTTCTAAAGAATTAGGACTGTCATAAATAGTCACTCAGTAATCAGTAATATAGTTATCAGTAAAACTCAGAAACAGTCATTCAGTATCAGTAAGATAGTATCAGTCAACTCAGATATCAGTTAATCAGTATTCAGAACTCAGTGTTTAGTGTTATCATGAACTCAGTTACAATTTATGTATTCATGCATGTACTCTCGTTCAGTTGTATTTACGTTACTCAGTCAGTTATTGTTCATACATGTGAACCTTTGCATTTCAACCTACCTCACTTAGCATACCAGTACATTCAAAGAACTGATGCATACTTTCCTTTTGCGCTATGATGTCTTATATCATAGGTTCAGATACACGGGCACCTAACCTTACTTAGCAGCCCAGCCTATCGGCAGCATACTTAGTGGTGAGTCCTCATAGTTCGAGGACAAAGCATTATTTCATTATTTCAGCATAGTTTTCAGTAGTTGAAGTTAGTTGGGAGCTTGTCCCATCAACTCCATGTTCAGACAGTTAGAGGCTTTCAGACTAGAGTATTTCAGACAGATGTTTTAGTATTCAATTATCAGTAATCAGTATTGGTTTTCAGTTATGAACCTTATGGCACTTACAGCCTAACTTTTGCATTTATCTCAGTTATATTTTTATTCCAGTGTTATTATTATTCAGTCCTCACAATAGGTACCAGTCATAGGTTAGCTGGTGGTCCTTCGGGGTTACTAGCACCGTGTAGCGTTCGGGGTGCAGACTCGGGGCATTATATTGTTGCATCATGGATCATCCCAAGGTCGG
Organism: Capsicum pubescens; assembly: GCA_030864215.1. Lineage (NCBI taxonomy): Eukaryota > Viridiplantae > Streptophyta > Magnoliopsida > Solanales > Solanaceae > Capsicum > Capsicum pubescens. Next base: position 67,398,423 of record CM061539.1, on the reverse strand, counting down.
TAATTTTGGTAGCCTCGATTGTCTCATCAACACCTAGGATCTCTTATACCCCTGCAGCCAAACAAAGTTGCATAATCATACACGGGTATGCCATCAGTGACTTCTCACCCCTACAGCTCAGTCTCTTATCTCTTGAGCTAAAAAATCCCTGATATTAAACTCGTATCCAACTATGAATTCGGCTATCAAATCTGCCCGAACTGAGCTTAAAACATTATCTTCTGTGGTAGGAAAAAGACGGTGGTAGGACAAAGACTGTGTTAGGCCAACATCCACCACGCCTTGGCCTAAAACGTAAGGGTATTCTTTTTCATCTTCTGGGAGACCATTCTGGGGCCTCCAATAATCCACACTACATTCTCACCATTGGATGCTATATGTTCTGTAATCCATCAAAAATGGCTATCTTCTCCTACGACCCTATCTATTTTCGAGTAAATTTTCTCTTTTTCTCCAGTCGATATTCCATTTCCTTAGTGTTGAATGGATGTTGATAATTTAGTCCTTGCAAGAATCTGCCAATAGTGCGTAGGTAAATGTCTACCCACACTCCTCAAATAGTCAGTAAAGGTATAGGATCACCACTTTCCACAGTTGACCCTGTGGATACTGTCTCTTTAACTCGTTCTTGTATGCTGTAAAAAATTCTTTGATTAGCACTTCATTATACTTCCCAAGCATTTTTGTCATCCACTCAAAACCATATTGCTTGAAGTGCACCTCGAATCTAGGTATCTCCGTCATCCCAGTAGAAGTCAATCTCCTCTGTAGAGATAATACCCGCTTGATATTTCCTTTACGGAGTCTACTCAGCCAATCATTAAATGTCTCCTACATACTGGGGTACCCCCATCATTCAATGATGGGCACCAAAGTAGTGGTGATGGCTAGTGGAGGGTCATGTCTATCAATCGGTGTAGCATCGACCTCTTTTATACCGGCAGTATTTTTAGAACTTGCTTTTTCAGAATTGGATTCAGCATCATCTTCGACATCTGAAGGTGGAGGTGTATGAGAAGGAGAGATAGTCGGGTTCTTTCTCCTTGAACCCCGTAGATTTGTTTCCTCTGTAGTTGTTATTTTCTTTTTCTTTGTGCCTTTGATTCAACCTTACCCTTCTGTGGGTAGTCATATAATTCACCTCTACTGGAGGAAGACTCAGTAGCCTCAGAACTGGAAGATTGTGCCTTTTTATTTCCATTTTTAGGCACTAGTTTGGAAGAAGATACGTTCTTTGGAGGCATTGTACCTGAAAGTATACATTCATTAGTAAGTAAATATGAAAATAAAGCAAAAGTAAAAATTTAAGTTTAGTGTGCATGTTCTGTCCAGGGTATGAGTGGAGGGTACCAATCGTATGGACTAGGTACGACTCGTATGACCAAGTCTATGATGCTCATTGTACACATGGGTGTTCACTAGCTTTCTTACAAGTCCTCCTAACGAGTCGTAATCTAAGGTACGACTTGTTACCAATACCTATAAGCAAGTCAAAACAAAACACTAAAATATAGTCTCTATCCAGGTCAGTACGACCTTAGTGTACGAGTTGTATGGTTTGGGTACTACTCGTTTAGGCCAGTCGTACAAATACTAGAACTAAAACTTAGTCAAACATCTATGTTGTCAATGGGTAAGAGTCATGTTTTGAGTCGTTACTTGTGGGTACGAGTCATAAGATGTTTCGTATCCATTGTAACATAGAGGTTCAACTTTAGAGGACTACCCATCTACTCTATGCATCAATATCACCCGCTTTCAGTCACATAATATCATTACCTAAAATCTATTTCACCCCTATTTTTATTTTCAACTAAAATTCTATGAGTTAGGGTACCAAAATTCAATCTACACGTAAATTCAACTTAGTGAAAGTTCACCATACCATATTCGAGCAATATCAGCTGGAAATAAATAGAGTTTGAGTTCAAAAACTTACTTGTCCGGTTGAGTTCTTAGCTTCTCACGATTTCGACCATTCCTTCCTAAATTAGTGTTCAATTTGTGTAATGTGAGGGAATTAGAGCAAGTTGGTTTGTAAATCAAAATGTATTTGTTCCTTGAAAACATGAAAATTGATCGAAAATGGAGGTATATTTGGTTTAGAGTTGATTCAGACATTGGGTACGCAAATTGGGTATCTTTTTTGGCTTTTAAATCAAGCTTGATGGGTCGGGTTAACCCGTAACCCCGACCTGGTAATATTGGGTATGAGTCATGTGTACGACTCGTACCCAGGCTTACGGGTTGTTCCTTTAACTCGTATAGGCCTGGAACCTACATGGGTTCTAGGGTGGATATGACTCAATGTGACGAGTCGTACCTTAAGGATACAACTCGTTCTGAGAATTGTATCCATTCCAGAAACTTTTACCTGATTTTGAATTTTCTCCTAGGTCCTTACGAATCCTACTCACAGGTCGTACCGTTAAGATACGACTCTTAAAGAGTCCGTATGACCAAACTTCTTGAAATTTTTTGGATATTTTCTACAATCTTTAGTCCTGCACACTGAACAAACATATTATCCTATAAATAATAAGTACAACACATGGGTTGCCTCACACGCAGTACTTGATTTAACACCGCGGCATGAAGTGGCTAAGTTGGGTACTCATATTTCACCAACTAGCCTCATGGGTTGCCTCTCATACAGTGCTTGATTTAACGACATGGAACAATGTAATTGCCTTGGTTACTTAACCTTCACCAAGGTCCATTTCAAAAATCACATTGATATCCTTAGTGTAACCCATATAGTGCTTGACTCTTTGCCCATTCACCTTAAACAGGGCTTCACCATCCTGCTTCAATTCCAAAGCACCATATGGAAACACTCTTAGCACAGTAAAGGGACCATACGATCTAGACTTCAACTAACCAAGAAACAAACAAAGCCTTGAGTTAAAGAGCAATACTTGGTCACCTTTTCTGAAGATTCTTTTCTCAATTTTGCAATCATGATGCAGCTTAATCTTTTCTTTGTAAAGTGCAAAACTTTCACACACCTGGAATCAAAATTCATCCAACTCATTCATACTATCATCCTTGACTTGGCTGCATCTTGCCACTCAATATTTAGCTTCTTCAAAGCCCACAGTGCTTTATGTTCAAGCTCAATGGGCAAGTTACAAGCCTTGCCATACACGAGCTGATAAGGTGAAGCACCAATTGGGGTCTTGAATGATTTTCAGTAAGCCCATAATGCATCATCTTACTTTCGTGACCAATCAATCCAATTGGCATTCACTGTCTTCGCCAAGATGGACTTGATTTCCCTGTTGGACACCTCAACTTCTCCACTAGTCTGCAAATAATAAGGTGTTTCCACCTTGTGTTTTACTCCATACTTCTCAATCATACTTTTGAATAGATGATTACAAAAATGTGACCCTCCATCACTAATGATAGCACGTGGCATGCCAAATCGAGAAAAGATGTGCTTTTTCAAGAATGCAGTGACACTACATGCTTTATTATTTGTAAGTGAAGTTTCTTCCACCCATTTAGAAACATAATCTACAGGATAAGAATATATTTCATGCCAAACGAACTCATAAAAAGTCCCATGAAATCTATACCCCATACATCAAACAATTCCAATTTCTAAAATAGAAGTCTTAGGAAGTTCATGGCGTCTAGAGATATTACCTTGTCGTTGACATGGATCACAAGCAGAAGCAAAGCCATGTGCATCTTTGTAGATAATTTGCAAACAATACCCACATTGTAAGATTTTATGGGCAGTGTGGGTTCCTCCATATGGCCCCCAACTAACGAAGAATAACAAGCCTCAAGTATACTCATCATCTCCACCTCAAGTATGCATATTTGAATAATCCCATCCGCACAAATTCTGAATAAATAAGGCTCATCCCAGAAAAATTTCCTTACCTCATGCATAAACTTCTTTCTCTACTGAAAGGAAAGATCTTCTGAAATTAGATCACTTGCTAGATAATTTGCATAGTCTGAAAACCATGGAATTAGATCTTGGGAAGCTGCTAATATCTGCTCATCTGGAAAACTGTCATCAATCTCAAGCCCATCTTCAACATTCTGCATAGCTTCCTTCTCAAGTCTAGACAAATGATCTGCAACTTGATTCTCAGTGTCTTTTCTATCCTTGACCTTGAAATCAAATTTTTGCAGCGATGGCACCCACCTAATCAGTCTAGGCTTCGCATCATTTTTCACTATTAAGTACCACAATGCTGCATGATTAGTGTGCACAATCACCTTTTTCCCAATCAAATAAGACCTAAACTTCCCAACGATAAAAACCACTTACAACAATTCTTGTTCTGTCACAATGTGGTTCTTTTGAGCAGAATTTAGTGTCTTGCTAGCATAATAGATGGGATGAAGGATCTTTTCTTTTCATTGACCTAGTACAACCCCTTAGGCCAAACCACTCATGTCACACATAATCTCAAATATTAAGGACCAGACTAGAGATACAATGATAGGAGCAGTCATCAACTTCTCTTTCAGACACTCAAAAGCCTTCAAGCATGCTTTAGTAAACTCAAATTTCACCTATTTCTCAAAAAGACTACAAAGAGGGCTATCAATATTGGAGAAATCCTTGATGAACCACCTACAAAACCCCGCATTACCCAAAAAGCTACGAACGTCCTTCACACAAATTAGTGGAGGTAATTTCTCAATCACTTTGACCTTTGCTCGATCTACCTCAATACCCTTTTTTGAAATTTTGTGTCCAAGCATTATAACTTTTTTTACCATAAAATGGCACTTTTCCTAATTAAGTACCAAGTTACATTCTTCACACCTTCTAAGGGCATTGGCCAAGTGCACTAAGTTGTAATCAAAAGAATCACCAACAACTAAAAAATCATCCATAAACACTTCGATGGTGTCTTCTACCATGTCATAGAAGATTGACATCATATATCTCTGAAATGTGGCTGGATCATTACATAGCCCGAATGGCATACGTCTGAATGTAAAGGTCCCATAAGGACAAGTAAAGGTTGTCTTCTCTTGGTCTCAGGTGCAATATTGATTTGGTTGAAACCTGAATACCCATAAAGAAAATAGTACTATCTTCTGCCCGCTAACCTACCTAACATCTAGTCCATGAAGGGCATGGGAAAATGATGCTTCTGAGTCTACGCATTTAACTTTCTATAACCCATACTTACTCTCCATCCTGTGACTGGACTCATTAGCTACTTATCATTAAGCACAATAGTAATACCGCCTTTTTGGAATATATTGTATAGGACTGACCCACTTGCTGTCTGCAATGGGATATAATACACCAGCATCCAACCACTTGATTATCTCTTTCTTAACCACCTTTTGCATAAGAAGATTGAGTCGACGATGATGCTCTATACTTGGAATACAATCAGGCACAAGTTGAATTTTATGAGTACACAAACCAAGAGGAATACCCATAATGTCTGCAATGAACCAACCAATGGCCCTCTTGAATCTCTGTATACAGATAACAATGCTTCCACTTCTGAGTCAATCAAATCGGCTGCAATAATTAATGGCAAAGTATTGTTGGCCCCCAAAAATGCATATCACAAATGAGAAGGGAGGGTATTCACCTCTAATACCGGTGGCTCTTTAATGAATGGGCGAGCAGGTAGAGTAGTTCTATTCTTTAAATCCAAATCAAACTTCTTTGGTGCATAAGTATACGAACCACTGCCATAAAGTGCATATACCATCTCTGCATAACCATATATGTCATCACTATCAAAGTTCATGATCATGACTGTAAGAGCCTCAACACTTAACCTCTCTTTAATAGGAACAGCAGCATCAGAACCACCATCCCAAAAAGTAATCGAATCAACATCACAGAATGAATCTGCTTCATCATCACACATCAATCACGAGGACCACCCTTAATTCACCAGGTTGTTTCATGGATTTGCATACATAGATTATCACCTATTCATCATTGAATCACAGCATCAAATGTCCTAGATCTAAATCAATCAACATCCTTCCCATAGCCAAGAATGGTCTTCCTAAAATAATTGGGACTTGGAAGTCCACTTCGCAATCCAATATCATAAAATCCACAGGAAAGATGAAAGAAGCCACATTTACCAATACATCATATAAGATACCAACTGGATTTTTCCCAGTCATATCGGGCATTACTAATCTCATAGTGATTAGTTTAGGATCTCCCAACCCTAACTCTTTAAGCACTGCAAATGGCATGAGGTTGATGCTAGCACCCAAATCACATAATGCTCGAGCAAAGTTGGAGGATCCAATGGTGCAACGTATAGTGAAAGCACTAGGATCTTTCTTATTCTCCACTAATGATCTAGTAGCTACTACACTACAATGATGAATGTTGTTGATTGGCTTATAACTGACTGACCTCTTTTTGGTAATTAGATCTTTCATGAATTTTGAATAACTTGGCATTTTCTCTAATGCCTCCAAAGTTCGATATTGACTAATAGCTCTTTTAGCATTGACAAAAACTTCTGATACTTACTATCTTCTTATTTTATTTTCAGCCTTTGAGGAAACGGTGGACGAGGTTTCGAGAAAGGCTTCAAAACAGCCTCCTAGGCCTTCTCTTCTCCTTCATCATGCTTGCATCTACTATCCACATCAATAAGATCATCATCAATCTTTTGCCCATCTACAACCGGTATAGGTGGGTCTATAATGGATTTACCACTTCGGGTGGTAATGGCGTGGCAATAACCATTATTCTTTGGATTAGCCACCGTGTTACTCGAGAGAGTGTCAAGCTATTTTTAATTTACTGTGGCTGACATCTGACCAAATTGTTACTCCAATTGCTTGATTGTTGTAGCATGTGACTCAACTTAATGGTTTAGCCCTGACAAGTTTGCCTTGATATCCTTAAGATAACTCTCTTGATTTTCTTGCCCCTCGACTAATTTTGAAAATAGTGCCTCCATTCTAGATTCTGAATCACGATTACCTGGTGGAACATACTTGTCACTCTTCTCTTTGTAGTCATCATTTTGCCACCAATCACCATCTTTCTCTACTTCTGTCTCTGTATCTATCATTATAATAGTTTCGACCTTGATTTCATCGCCCTTGGTCTCAGAAATCCACCAACCTATGATCAAGATACTTCATTTCTTCTTCAGATTCAATTTTAAAGTTTTGGAAGTAGACCCATATGCCATAATTGCATTCACTTTCTCAACACTCATTGTTAAGAACTATTTTGTAAGCAACCCAATATCAGTATAAAGCTGTGCAACTTCTTGTGCTACCAAATCCTGACCAGTTCCATAATCATTGGTTGCTCCAATAGCATAAGTACCTGCACCATGCTCTACATCTCTAGCATGCCAACCTCTATTAGTCACTGAAATATCATCCAGCATATCCTACGCAGCATCCCATCGGAGATACATGAATACACCTCCCAAAATCGTATTTTCCATTTCTCTCAGACTAACATTCAATGATCTATAGAAAATTTCCAACAAATTTGATCCTTTGATCTATGATTAGGTACCATGCTCAGCTTTTTCTTGAATCTAAACCATGTTTCATAAAAGGATTCTGCAGGTAACGGTCTAAAGATATAAATCTCATCTTGCAACTGTAACATCCTTGCAGAAAGGAAAATTTGCTCAGAAACTATTTACACAACTCATGTCAGGTAGTGATTGAGCCTCTTGGAAGTTTCCCTAACCATAGTGATGCTTCACCCATTAATGAAAATGGGAACAATCTCAATCTCAAAGCTTCTTATTCCACCCCTGAGATAGTATACGATGAGTAGATCCTAGTAAAATTAGCAAGATGTATGTTCTAATCATTAGTCGTTGATCCCTAAATTACACACTTAAAGTTTAACAATTGGATCATGGCGCTTGTAATATCAAATTCACATTAAAGGTAAAGTAGGAGAAATGATGGCTCCTATCTTAGTAGGTTCAACATAACCCATATCCTCTTCATCATCATATAGGTGTAAGTGCTGATATGCAGGAATCAATAGAGCTCTGCCTCTTTGAACTCCGTATCAGTGCTCGGCTCCCTATCTATTCCTAGCTAGTCCTCTTTGCTAAGCTAACCCATCCTATTCAGCGAACTTGCATCTATAAATCTGCAATATTTTGTGGATCAATTAGAGCATACGGGAGTGCCGCATTGGGATCCACAAGTGGAGGGTCTTGAACCCCATCACGAACTTATCTTGACATTCTTCTGGGTGTTTGAAGAATTCTCTCTGGATCTCTATCAAAAGGGAGTAAGGGATTGCCTCTTCTCTTAGTGTTTTACATACACTGACATATGCCAAATCAAAAATAGAAAATAAAACTCACAAACTTCACCAATCTAATTAACTACTCAAATCGTCTTCCCCAGCAACGAAGCCAAAAATTGATGTCGCACAAAACTAAACTCAAAAAAAAGTATGTTGCAGTCGATGCCAAATATAGTAACCCAACTAGTTTGGGGTCGATCCCACAAGGAAGATGCTAAATAGTTGCTTAACTTGATATAATTCACGAGTAGTGCGAAAAAAGTAAATGGGGGCATTTTAGAATTATCAGTAACTAGTAATTAAATCTTGAATGTTTTTTAGTTGTAAACAATAGAAGACGAACACTAGAACTGTGTTCCCTCTGGTTTCTCAACTTCGTAAATTTCTCGTGTTCAATACACTTATTCTATTGTTCTGCATATAAAGTCAACAATATATGTATTATCAACCATCTTGTAAATGTGTTGATAAATCTCTCTTTTTACCTTGTAAGTATCAGGGCATCGCCTTATTGCTCCTTATTTATGACTTTAGTTCACTTTCACCTTTTGAGTCTCAAGTGATTAGATGAGGATGGAATGATAAGATGGAAGTGAATCTCAAATTACTGTCTTAATCCTCTTTTCCCTATCACAAACTCCCTTATGAGGATGAAAATAAATACAGGTTATCCCCAAGCTTATGCAGTAGCTCTAAGGTCAATTATTGCAAAGAAGATTAACATACATGCATAAACTTTAGAATAGATGAATCTACCACTTTATTTACATAGATAATCCACCAGGGTTCCCACAACCCTAGTCAAAGAGATTAGTCGCCCATGTTTATGCAACAATCTATGATAATCAATAAAGAAATCATGTAATTAACTGCACAATAATGAGATGAATAAAATCCAATATATACTATTGAATAAAAATCCAAAATCTCAAGAACAAAGCAAAAGTATGTAATAGAGTATATTAGAACGTAAAAAGATGTAAAAGAATGTCAAAGAATGTAATCTAATAAAATATAAACCATAGGGTATTTATAGTATCTCAAAAATACTCAAAAATCCTAAAAAAATGGGAAATGTAAGGTTAAGTCGGCACATGGTACGAGTCATTCATCCACTCGTATGCTCATCATATGAGTCGTACCATGTCTCTCATATTCATTCCAGTGTCTGATCTCCTAAGGCTTCAACTTTCTATTCTTCTTACGACTTTTGCTTACGAATCATACCTTGACCATACGACTCGTGTCCTTCACTCGTATCCACCTGGGACTTCTGTCTTTCTTAGCTTTGAACACTGGTCTGCTTACGATTTCCCTATACGAGTCGTACTCAGACTTTTGACTCGTATACTTTTTAGCTTTCAACTTTGGATGGTAGCTTTAGCTTTGGTTACTATTATGATTATTTTATATGGATCGTATCCTTGTTTATGACTCGGATGCTCGAGACGTATCTTCTCAACACTTTGTTTTTCTTCTACTTCTTGGTTTCTATTATTTATACGAGTCAGCATACGAATCATATGATGTGTTGACGACTCGTGAGAAAACTCGTACCTTGTTGTTACTTGGTCTTTTCTAGTCTTTTTATTCCATTTTCATTCCAGCACTCTTGTAGACCTATTTTACCTACAATAAACATAAAAGTGCATCATATCTACTAAAACAACCTAAGTACATGCATAAATTCATGGTTTTAAGAATCACAAATATTGTGTTTCCACGACACATCATGACCTACAATCATGGTAGCGTAATCATGGCCCAATGTTCCTCGATCACAGCATCTGAGAGTTTTATACAGCTAGGGCCAAAATCCTAAATTTCTATTTTTCAGCACAAATGTGAACAAGAAACCATTTCCCACACGTAATTAAGGCACATAGCATAGTTTCACACAATGATATTATTTACTAATGATTTGTGTTGCTTTCAGGTCATCCAGAAGAACAATGGCAGATTACGATCAAACTCGCTTTATGGCACCTTAATGCCAAACCTTGTACTATACAAACCTGCTCAAAATAAAGCTACTCCCGGAGTGAGGCATATGTTTTGACAAGGTGTAGAAAATGCTCCCAGCCTTTCATGATAGATTAGTGGCCACCGGGTGGAAATGCTTTTCCCCAGATCCATGTCGAGCAAATGAACATTGGGTTAGGGAGTTCTACATAAAACTAAGCGTAGTATTTTTCCCTAACCCAATTATGAGAATCCAGGGGAAGGAAGTCCACTTTGGGGCTGAGCAGATCAATGACATATATGGGTTGTCGGATGCTGACATGACACAATTTAAGGTAAAGAGTTGTGAACCAGAGAGATGGCTAGTTGAGAAGTTGTGCCCAGGAAGAGAGGTCCCGTGGGCTGCCATGAAGATAGGGATATTATTACATAATTTCATAGATGAGGCTAAGATCTGTTTAGCTATTATCTGTAGCTAGGTTTTCCCATGCACTAACATGACCTATGTCTCGGATACGCGAGCTTGGATGGTTGCACACATCTTAGACAACATTGATTTGAATGTTGGTCTTATTGTTTTGTCATACACGAGGCATTTCAATAATAGAGGAAGCTCCCAACTCATGTTTCTTTCCTTGATCACAGAGCTATATAAGAGAGTCAGGGTTTAGGAGTACCCCGAGGATACTTGTATACGCTCGAAAAAACTCATTTACCCTATTAAGATTTAGGGTGAGGGCCCACTTGGAAAGAGCAAGAATAGAAAAATCAACTTGGGCAAGTTGATAGATGATATGACATAGACTCATGCAGTCCATCCACAGCATAGCCATTTGATGAGATCTTAAGCGAGATAAGAGCAATCAATGAGCTTGTGTCTAGGTTACCCATGGGACCGGGAGGGCCTTTGATCGCTCGCCATTCTTATGTTGCACAGACAGACTATGAGAGATTTCAAGCAGACCAAAAAGAGCAGGGGCCCACCATCTCTAGGCTTGATAGGGCCTACTCTTCCTTAGCAGGGTCACATAGGGAGCTATGAGATTCTCATGATAATATGAGAAAGAGGAAGAAGAAGAGAGATAAATTTTTCACTCGTATGTGGAAGGGGGTGAAGGGCATGTGGAAAGTCCTGAAGCCCAAAGAGAGACTTTTTTTTTCCAGGGCAGATTCTAATGATGAGTCCCAGCTACGTGGTCAGACTCAGATGATGCTAAGAATGATATCGAGATCGAGAGCGATGACAGTTCTTGATGTGGTTACAGAGAGCGTTGTTCTATGCTTTTATTGATATGCAGTGAGGACACTGCAAGCTTTTAGTTATGGGTTTTCGTCTTCGTATTTTATTTTATATTTATTCGGTTTGTATTATTTAGATATTTTATATTTATTCGGATGATGCTATTTTTATTTGGGTTTTAATATTTGGCACCCCGATGATGCTATTTTTATTTGGGTTTTAATATTTGGCACCCCGATGATGCCTATATTTGATGGATTAGTCACTTGTTTTCATTCTTTGATTTGTTTTCACTTTTAGATTTTTATCTTTTTTTAATAATGATATTGAGTGAGCCTTTTCCTATAATAGATTGATTGATGATATTTTTAAGGGAAAATCATCGTGTTTTGTGGGGTTTTGAGCTATAGATACAGGGAAAGTCTGAGTACCCGTGACATTATAGATTAGGGATTGCCCTTATCCCTATGGTGAAGTTTAAGTAGCCATATGGTTTTCCCTTGTGAGAGCCTAAATGTGAGATAATGGATTGATTTGGTGCTAAACATAACTATTCTTGCGTAGTGAATTGTGAAGCAAGCATCCCCTTCCATCTAAAAGAAATTTTAAAAATCAAGGGCGTGGACGTGAATGACTTTGTAACAATACTTTACCACTTTTTGTAACTCCAAATTCTTTAGTTGATAGTGTATGGTAAATAGATCCTTTGGTCTCTAAGTAAGAAATGCAATCGAGCCTTCTTGAAAAGTTTGCATGCCATGTGTGGTGAGTTTAGTCATTTAATTCTCATGCTCACTTGAGTCATCTAAAACATACCCGTTAGTCTCTCAAAGATAATCTTGATTACGCATGGTTGGTGAAATGATCTTAGGCCTTCTTTGTGAACATAAAAATCCACTTTAGCCTAAAAATCCTACCCATACATAGATGTATCCCTAGCCGTATTTTTTCCTAGCTTAAATTCGTCCCTAGAATGTCAAGAATTTTCTTCAAAGATGAATACCATTTATTTCATGTGGTATTTTCAAGATTTTGACTTTTTATTGTATGGAAAATTGAATAAGTTTTCCATCGATACCAAATTCGCCTAAATCCGACACTTGGTGAAGGAGTTATGGCATTTTAAGTTGACAGTATGTCACCTGGACTCTCACCGCGTCGTGGAGCGAAGCAAATTTGCAATCGTCAATTCCAGTGGACCTCCACGATATTGGCGTATCGCGGAGTGGTTTATTTTCCCAATTGTCAAAATCTAGTAGTCCAACGCAATACTGGCGCATCGTGCCAGTGGCCAAAATAGCAACCTAAGGAGGCACCGCGATTGTGGCACATCGCGGTGAATGGCCATTTCCCGTTCGTCCTTATCCAGTGAGCCACTGCGATAGAGGTGCATCACGGTGGCCCAGTAAATTGGAATTTTTGGTCATTTTTCAATTCCATTTGGGAGTTTAGAAAGGGTATTTTGGTCAATACCCAAGCCCCCAATCCGTCCAAACATAAGATTTAAGCCTATTCTAAGCACATTAGGCTTATATTCATCAATTTTCTCTCAAACAAAAATCCTAGAGTTCAAAGCTTCTTCTCCAAGAAATCAAACTCCACCATGGTTTCTCTAAGAAAGTTTAAGATTGAAGATTCCCAAGGCAAGATAATCAAGAATCTATCTTCAAGAACTCAAATAGGAATCAATATATCAAGTTTCTTTATCTAATCTTCAATCAAGATATGTGGGGTTATGAACAAGGAAAATTCTTTCTTCCTTGTGTCCAAAACTTATTTTAAATTCAAATTTACTAAATTTTATATCATTTCCCATGAAATTCAAGTTAGGGTTTATACCCATTATTGTTATTTACAAGTTTATGATATTTTCATTGATTTAGAAATTGAATTACATGATTTTGTGCATATCTCCATGCATATTACTGAAATTTCCAGATTTTGAGTTGTTTTATCAATATTTACATTATCAAGCATGATATTATGATGATTTAACATGATATTGAAGCACGAATTATTTTCCCAAGACTGATTTTTATGATTTCAAGAAAGATAATGCTTTAAGCATCTTATGAGCAGATTATTTATAGTTTTTCAGTGAAGCTTTGATCTTTCGATCATTGGTTTAGCTTTGGAATCCACTTTACAGATTGTTATAGTTTACAGAACTCAGATTAGCTTTATTTACAGATTTACTCAAATAAATGCATAATTGGTTTTCTATGTGAATTCTTATGCTAGTTTTTAAAAGTGGATTTCCAATGGTTTGAGCGAACAGATTTAAGAGGGAATAGTTTTTAGAACCGAGCGGAAAGTGTGGGATTAGCGTGCCCTATCTTTCACAAAACTACGGGCCAACATAGGTACTGATTGAGATTATTTCAATTTATATGGATGATAGATTTAGCTTGTGATCGATCACATGGATTAGGTTATACTCCCTGTCAAGAGTATGACACCTCTCCCCAACGTGAGGTTTCTTCCTTAGAAAGTAAAGACGTGAACTCCATGTAGCTCACATGGTTTATGTCGGTTAAGAGAACCTCCCTAACAGTAAAAGCTTTCAGAATAGTTTTAAAGTATCTCCCTAATAGTAAAGACTTTCAGAAAAAGATTTATAGAAAAAACTTTTAGAAAAACTAAGTGTGAAGGCTCACAAGTTTTACTCAGATTATGCCTTACAGAAAGATATTAGCTACAGACTTCAACTTTCATATTTCAGATTTAAAGAGTGAGTCCTTTCCACACTTAACAGTATGATTTAAAGGGAGAATACAAGTACAGCTATTAGAACTAAATGTTATGGCTTATTTATAAAGTACGTTTTGTTTCTCATTGCTACATATTTCAGTATTTCAGATATTCCAGCTTATGTGAGTCATTACATTTAGCATGCATTGTTTTACAAATTATGATAATGAAAAAATATTTTACTTATGCATTTCACCCCCATATACTCAGTACATCTGTAATACCCCGAATTTTTCTTTAAGTCGAGTTTCATCTTTAAGAAGAGCAAGGGCTGACTTTCCAAGTGAGAAATATTTTAAACCATATAGAATTTCCCTAATCCAATTTCATCCAACGACACCAATTTCGTCCAAATCCGATATCGGGGTGAGAAGTTATGGCCATTTTATTGAGAGTTGTCGGAACCACCTAGGTTCGACGGATAGGTTGACGGACCGTTGAGTTTGCGATGGATCATCGCCCGAACCATTGCAACCAAGGCAGTGACTCCCTCTTCTGGCCCAAGTGCGACGGCCAAGATGACAGACCTTCAAGCTAGCGATGGACCGTCACTAGGACAGTCGCAACTAAGGCAGTGTGGCCTTTTTCTGACCAACGTATGATGGACGATTCGATGGACCATCAGACTAGCGACGGACCATCACTCCGACCATCGCAAATCTCGTTCAATATTTTTAAGTCATTTTTAAAAAGGGCTTTTTGGTCTTTTCCCACCCTTTTTACACATATATCTTAAACGAAGTTGAGGGCTTCATTTCTCATCCATAGCATCAAAGTTAGGGTTTCCTACAAGATCAAAACCCTTCTTTATTCAAGAAGAAAAAAAATTAAGAAATCAAGAATCTCTCCAAGAGACTTAAAGAAAGAGTTTCCTAAGGTATGAAAATGTTGATTCTTGGGTCCCTTCCACCCAAGAAGTTCAAGAATCTTTTTTTTAAAATTCAAAGATCTTATGTTTATGAGTTTTCATGATTCATGTGAATTGAAATTGAAGTTCATTTTATTGTTGAGTTTTAATTCATATTTATTTACGAGGTTTCAAGCTTTGGCCCTAGTATGTGATATTCATGTGATGTCCATGATAAACCCTCTTCAAGTTGCTTGTTAAGTGATGTGTTTATGTCAATTGAGTGTAGAAGTTGTTGAATAATCAAAGCATGCTCCCCATATGTTTGATAAAATGCTTATGTGGAGGAATTAGAGCCGTTATAGCATGTTGACTAAAAATCCCCAATTGTGTGCAAGCTCATGCATTTCAAGTGTTTATTGAAAAGCCTTAGTGAATGAATTGTGACATGCTAGCATGAAATTCCCCAATTATGTGCTCTTTAATGCATGTTAAGTGTTTGATACAAGACAAGACCTTATTGAATGGAGTGTGAGCCAATAGCATGTCTCCCTATACTATCACATATTTATGATTTCCAAGTGCTTAAAGAGATGCTTTAAGGATTGTGACGGTGAATGAAAGTCCATGGTCATGATTATTCGAGAATGGTTATGTTTTACTTTTATGTTATCGAGTCATGGGGGTATTTATACCCGACAGTTTAGCTGCAAGTCTAGAGCCCGTGTCAGTTTTCATGATAATCTCAGTCAAGCCACGATTCTCAGAACTCAGTGAGTTATAGAACTCAGTACTCTCAGACAGTTACAGAACTTAAGAAATCTCAGTAATCTCAGTATCATTAGTATTCTAGCCTCAGTTCAGTACTCAGCTCAGATCTAGTAGTATTCAAGTGTTCAGTTCAGACCTCAGTAACATTCAAGTAATCTATTCAGAGCTCAGTATCATTCAGTTAGATAACGAGATTCAGTAATATTCCATCAGATAATGAAACCAAGTGAACTCAGCTTAACTCAATTAGATCCACCTATAAATATGATCAGTAACAGATTCAGCTCAGTTTAAGTTCAGTTAAGAATCAGTTCAGAGTCTTTCAGTTGGGAGTAGGAGCTAGCACCGAGCGAGTGCAGGCATGACGGTTTTCCCGTTAGAGAGGCAGAGTTGTTAGAAGCAATCCCTGAACTCCATAACTGCATAGCCAGTGCAGGATCAGGAGTCACCCGTTAAAATAAGGCTTGACTATTATACTGCCTAAGGCTTGACTTCCTGTTGAGGGTCATCCGTTAGAGAGGCTTGACTTGAGTAGAGGTCTTTACCCGTGGCATGGTATTGACATCCTTTTAGCTGGGGTTACAGGTTAGACCCCACTAATTTAGATTTGGGGCATGTCGGTTAAGTAAGAACTCCCACAGTTGCAGTTTCAGTATCAGTCTTCAGAGTAGAACTCAGAAATAAGGACTATCAGATATAGTCACCTATCTTAGTACGAAACTCAGATAGTCTCATAGATTTATGGACCACCCGCTAGATAGGCCTGGTCTCTCATAAAGTTAATCAGTATCAGTACTAATAGATGCAGAGATCACCCGTTAGATAGGCCTAATCTCAGTCTCAGATTCAGTTAAGTATTCTCATTATCAGATCCCGAGATTACCCGTTAGATAGGCCTGATCTCAGTCTCAGATTCAGTTGAGTATTCTCATTATCAGATTCAGAGATCTTTCGCTAGATAGGTCTGATATCAAACATAACCTCTTCTTATCATTGGTAGTAGATTCAGGGATCATCCGTTAGAGAGAATTAATCTCAAATTCAGTCAGTCGAGAGTAGCAAGCTCAGAGTTCAGTCAGTGATATGAGTAGATTCAGTTATTCAGCTATAGTATCATCAATTTCTGAGATCACTTGCTAGATAGGACTGATCTTAACTTCAGTACTCAGTTATCAACATCAGAAGTTTTAGTTGTTCAGTATCTCAGTATTAGTAGTGAGTTCAGACGTCAGTAAAGCAGTACCCGAGTTTCAGTATTCAGAGTCACGATAATTTCAGTTATGGTTTGTGCATTCATGCTTATGTTCTCATTCAGTACTCTCATAATTATTCAGTTAAGTAATTATTTATGCATAAGCCCTTATATTTAGCCTTACCTCATCTTGCATACTCAGTACACTCCCACGTACTGACGCATTTGTGTTGTGGTGTTTTACTTTACACCATAGGTTCAGAGGCACGAGATCTAGAGTACCCTTAGCAGCTCAGTCCCAGTCAGCAGCAATAGACGTAGCAGTGAGTCTTTTTCATTCGATGATGATCCTTATTTCATTATCGCATCAGATTTAGTTTATTTTCAGTAGACGGAGTTAGTTGGGGACATGTCCCATCAACTCCACAGTTCAGACAGTCTAGAGGCTTTTCGGACAGATGTATCAGTATTCAGTTTTCAATTTTGAGTATTTTAGATGTTTTGAACCTTTTGGCAAGTTTTTTGTTAGTTTTCTGCATTTATTATATTATGCAGAGCTCAGGTACAGATATCAGTAGAAGGTTAGCTTGTGGTTTTTCGGGATCATGAGCACCGTGTAACGACTAGGGGGTAGTCTTAGGTTGTTACAACATCCTCAAAGTACTGATCCACATATATGTCTATGTGCTACATTATCTCAGAATGTAGGTATCATCTCAGTTGTAGCACGCATACTATATTCAGACAGTTCGCAGATTTCAGCCAGCAGATGATGAGTCCTCCTACTTCGGGGACTTTAGTTAGATGTTATTGATGTACTTTATTTCCTTATTCATATGAATTGATTTGTGATAGTTGGAGTCGCGTCCCAACTATCTATAGTCAGTATAGTAGAGGCTTTACAGATGTCAGTTTGAGTCAGTTATGTATTTTTTAGTCCCTCTTTCAGACTTTATCAGAATGTAAAAGTTATAACAATATTGTATTTTTCTCAGATTCCATCATTATATGTTTCCACGTTGTAAACTCAGTCGTTTTATGCATATTATTTAGTTTCTTATGAGTTATGTCAGTAGAAGGGTTAGCTTTGGAACACTTGTGATCCTAAGCACCGTGTGACGTCTCGGGATAGATTTTTGGGGCGTTACACTAGTCACCCACTTTGAGTCTTTGAACCTTTCTTTGGCAACCACATTACAACCCATGAGTCATTTGAATTTTATCCCACTTTTTAACCGCCTAAGTTGGGGGTGGTGAATCTTGGAAAAGGTAACTTTAGGCTACGGCATTGTAAGTGAGTGCCTAAGAGCTAAACAATGAGAACAAATAAATAGGAAAAAAAGGGATTCAACAGAAAAAAAATGCATGAATTGTACAAAGAAAAGAGATGAGAAGAAAATGTTTTCAAAAGATGGGTGAATCAAGGTAGTAAAAATAGGTACATATGTGAGTTGGAAAGAAATGAAGTGGCCCATGATACAAAGTTTGATCTAATAGTGTTGTTATGTAGAGTTAAATAAGGGTGTAGTCATTTTAATCCTAAATGTTTATCCTACCCTTCCCCGAGCCTATATTAAAAGCTTGAAAAAGTCCTTTGAGATCTCCAACCAAGTGTCTTCAAGTTAGTAGCGATTGAAAATAAGGGAAAGCATATGGTATGATACTTGTTTGCATTGAAAGATTCTTTGTGAGAGAGAGTTCTTGCACTTTAGTCCCTTGTTGCATGATAGATAATTTGGTGTGTTGGAACTTTCTTTTGTGAAGAGTCGTGTATACTAATTGAGGTGGGTGAAGTTGTCATCTTTCAAAAATGAGTCAAGGAGCATAGTTGAGTCGCTATTGATAGAGAGTCACTTATAGAGAGCTAGTGGTTGTTGCTTGGTTGTTCATCAAAGCCTTTTTGCATTCTTGAAAGTGTGATTGATTTTAAGAGGAGATGTGCGAATAGTTTTTTCCGTGCTTGAGGGTAAATTGGTGGTGATAATCGAGTTCGGAGTCATTGTGATCATTTACTTGTATTAATGGTCTTATAATTGAGCAGTCTCATTGAATGTGGAGTAGTGTTGCTTAAGGACAAGCAAAGTCTTAAGTTGGGGGTGTATATGAGTGACAAATTTGCCACTCATCAATGTCCAAATTAATGCACTCTATGATAAAATGATGATAGATATGAGGCTAATCTGTATTGAAATGCATTAAATCCTATGGTCTGCATGTTTGCAGGTAATTCGATGAAAAGGAGTAATGCTAAGTTGAAAAGGAAAGCAAAAGGTCAAAGTGCCTGCACAAGATAGAAACCAGGAGTAGGGATCGACCCTCAGTTACCGCGATCACGGCCTGAGGGTCGCGATCGTAACCATTCAAGGACAAGTCAAATTTTGGTGATCGCAATGAGATCACCGTGATTGCGTGAGTCGCGAACACGGCCAACCAAGTGCGATCACGATGGATTGGGAATTTCCCAAGGGCTAAATTGTAAATTCATGAAGCTGAATCCCAAAACTAAAAAACACAAACCAATTTTTGAGTTTTTGAGTTGAGAGAATATTCTAAATTTGGAAGAAAACAATTGTAGTAAATTCCTAAGAGAATTTAGTTTTAATTTGAAGTTGAATCTTGGATTATTCTTGCTTTGCTCATCAATGAAGGCATTGAATGTCAACATGGGTATATTTCTTTTCTTCAATTTCATGAGTAGCTAAATATTTATCTTGGGGTTGTGCTTGAATAGGGTGTTAATGTGTATGGGTGTTGATTGTTTGTCTTAATTTATAGTTAATGATGATGGTTTTACTATTACTCTATGTTTGAATTAGAAATTGTGGGTGAAAACTCCAATTGCCTTGGATCCCACATCATCCTTTCAAGAGGAATATGGGGGATCAGTAATTGTGAACAACAAATTGATTTTAGCTTATTTCATAGCATTATCTTAGAAATAAGGATGTTAAGTGAATTTTCCATGTTCATAAGCATTGTCTTAGAAATAGGGATGCTAAGTTGATGTATTAGGATGATGAAATTATCATGCTCATGAGCTATTCGAAAGAATACATGAGTGAAATCTTAGTGTTTTGTTGAAAGACTAACACTAAAACCCTAAACCTAGCCTACCCAAAATTCATTAACTAAAAGTGAGATTGACTCTTGATTATCCGTACATGGATTACCCCTAGGATGGTATACCCCAAGAACTCTCTCTATTGGTTTTACTCATTAATTGTTTGCTCTTATAGTAATGTTATAGAGTTATTTTGGCTACCAAAGTTCTAATTCACAAACCCCCCATTTAATTACAAGTTTGTTTTAGTTTTACATTATGAGTTAACTCTTAGTTAACTATCAACACACATAGGTTTTGAAAATGAGTTTGCACTCCTTGTGGATACGACCCTGACTCTTGTTGGGTTTATATTGATGACGACCTCCTTACAGCAAAATATAGGTGTAAGTTGAGCGTTATTACCTTAACTAAATGGAGAAAGGATACTCATACTGACATCTTTAAACAGCTAGTTGTCAGGAAATATATTTTCAAGATTAAGAAAAAACTATTTGAAGATATTACCAATGCTTAAAATAGGGGAAAGTTGCAGAGAGCTCAGGATAAATACAAGAGGTATTTCCACTTTGAAGAAGTTTTTTTACAGCAGAAAGCAGGCTATGACTGGTTGGAGAATGGAAACAAAAATACTAGAATTTTCCATAGCACTATGAAGGGAAGAAGGAAAGGGTTACAGTTAAAGACGAATCAAAAGAGATAAGGTAAGTGGCTCGAAGGGGAGGATAAAATGGCTAATAAGGCAATCAATTTTTATCATATTCAGTTCAAGCAGGAGAGAAACACAACTGATTTCCACTTGTTGAGGAAAATTCCTAAGAGTTTGACTAATGAGAAAAATGCTTCTTTATGTAGACATCTGATATTGAAGAAGTCAAGAATGCAGTTTTTAGTATAAATGAGGTGTCGGGATGTGGTGGGAAATGATGTGCTCAATCTGGTTTTAGAATTTTTCAAATGTAATTCCCTCCCTGAATTTATTACTCACACTAACTTGATCTTCTTTCCTAAAAAGGAACTTATTCAGTCTTTCACTGATCTGAGGCTAATTAGTCTTAGTAATTTTATCAACAAAATAATCTCAAGGATTGTGCATAATAGAATTGAGAATTTCTGTAAATTGATTTCCTTTAATCAATCTGGATTTGTGAAGGGTGGAAGTATCATAGAATATGTTATACTTATTCAAGAAATTGTTACAATATTAGAAAAGGAGGAAAACCAGCTAATGTGGACATAGCAAAGGCTTATTAAAGGGAGTCATAGTTTTTCCTAATCAAAGTTTTAACGAGAACGGGTTTTTTAGAACTGTTTGTGGATCTAATCGGGAGATTATTGTCTAATAATTAGTATTCAATATTGATTAATGGACAATCTCATGATTTGTTTCATCCTATTAGAGAGGATAAGCAAGAAGATCCTATTTCTCCTACTTTATTTATTTTGCCAGCTGAAGTGTTTTCCAGATCTCTAACTGCCTTATTTGATGATGATTTCTATGTGGGGTATGTGATACAAGAGAAGACTAGGAATTCACGAAATAGACATATAAGATGCAAAAAATCAGCAAGCACATAAAGAGAAAAATAACACAAAGAAAGGGGATGAAGAAGAAGATTGCATAAACGTAAAGATAGATAGAAAGACCCTTACTTCTACCAAATGATTAACAAAAGATGGTGTATCAAACCATCAATCACACCTCACCAATAGAAGCTCAAACCTTACTCTTAGGTGGACCAAAGTAATTCACACTCCTCAAAACCCACCTTTCTTGCCAATTTGTCAACACAAGCGAAATCCATCAATTGTGCTAACCCTAATTCGATTTCTCTCTCTTAGGGAGAAGAAGAATACTACAAGCTAACACTAACATTACAATCTGAAAATTCACTCAATTCATTATGTCAAAACTGAGGAAAAATAAGAGCTAAGGTGCCTATTTATACTTATTACAAACAAGGACAAAAATACCCTTAATGAAGGGTACTCCTTTGGAGTGTAAAAAGGGAGTCTTAAGAGACAACAATAGCCCTAAAATGGGGCGCCTCTTGAGTGTCAAATCATAGTGAGCAAAGTCCATTTTGTCCTTCAAGTGAGGCATCTCTCGAGTGTAATGGTTCCCTTCTCCTCCTTCCACTTGACAAGGCTTTAAAATGCTCCAAACAGTTGCCAATTCCAAAGTTTGAACCTTTGACAATGCCTTGTACAATTTTGTGCACCTCATGTTTGCATCAGGTATGACATGCCTAAGTGGAGTATAGCTATAAATCATCTTGCTTATACAAATGATACTATTATTTTTGCTTCAACTACCAAATATTCTTTGAAGAAGATAGTCATAGTTTTGCAGGCATATGAAACACAATCAAGCCAGAAAAATAATAAGGAGAAGAGTGTTTTCTATATGCATCAGAATACAACAGCTAATGAGAAACAACTGGTAGAAGATTGTACTAGTATACCCAGAGGCCAACTCCCTTTGAAGTATCTTAGTTGTCATATCACTCATGCTAGAAAAAGAAAGGTATATTATGCTAAGCTTATTCAGAAGGTGAAGTCAAAGTTACAAGCTTGGAAAGGTAATATGCTATTAAATGAGGGGAAAGGTTCTTATTTTTAGTATCCTATAAAATGTCCCTATTCATGTCTTGTCTGTTATGGTTCCCCCTATTTGTGTGACAAAGGAGCTTCATAGAACTTTGTTATGTTTTTTTGAAGCAATAAAGTGGATGGTAGAAGTAAATATTGGGTTTCCTGAGAGAATGTTTGTTTACCAAAGAAGGAAGGGGAATTGGGATTCAGATCTATGTTTTAGGTTTCCAAAGCTATGCATGGTAAACTATGGTGGAAATTTAGAACTCAGAATACCATTTAGGCTAACTTCATGTGGAATAAATATTGTAAGGAGCAAATCACATCTCTAGTTCAATAGAAGGGAGGATCTCAGTTGTGGAAACATATGTTGCAGTCTAGGGTGGTAGTTGAACAATTCTTGTGATGGGAACCTAAAGGTGGTACTTACACCTTTTTGGTGTGATAATTTGATTCAACTTGGTCCATTATATAAACAACAAACATAAGTTTTTTTTGTCATCCATTGATAGATATTGAGCTTTGTTTGCAGGATGCTGGTTGAGACTGTGAGAATGTGCAACATCACATTCCTAATAGCATCATTGGTCATGTTGGGAAGCACTTGAATTATGTAAGTCTATTTTATGAGAGTGATAGGCCTTGGTGGATTAAAACTAGCTATGGTAAGTTCATGGTTAAGAGTGCATGGGATGTATTAAGAAGAAGAGATGAAATTAAGTTTGCTTACCAGAAAATTTGGATAAAAGAGCTATCATTTAAAATTTCTTTCTTTGACTGGAGAGTTAGGAAAAACAGGGTACCAGTAGTAGTTGTTTTTGCTAACTAGAACCCAATTATGTCTCAATTATGTTGTTGTTGTGCTACACCACCAAGGGAAACTTTGAAGCATTTTTTTTTTAAGGGGGAAAGAGCTCAAGATATGTGGTAGCATTATTCTAATGTTGCAGGTTTATTAGGTCCGTAGATTCAGATCAGGCAGACAATGGTAAAGAGGTAGGAGGCTAAGGTGAATTCTATGCAAAAGGTTGTATTCCAAGCCATTCCAGTCCTGTGTTATGGTTCCTATGGAAGAGAGGGAATTCAGTTCTACATGGAGGTTCATATACCACTAGCAAGGTGATTCGGGACATAAACAGTATGGTGCAAAAAGTTCTGACAAGAAAGTTTTGGCTGAAACAACTCCCAACTACTTGTCCTCAAATTGTTACTATGATAGATGGTTTCAGACCAACACTAAGACTAAGGCCTCATTTGTTTGCACTTAATGGAGATCTGAATGATTCAGACCATTAAGTGCATTTATTTTTTATTAAGATTTTGTCTCTTAATAGGTCTAAATAGGTTTTAATCATTCAGATCTGAAACTAAGTCCTAATCATTAAGAGGTATTCTTGTGTTGAAAAATATTCACCACCACTGTATCCATAAACATGAATCACCACCACTAACCACCTCTGCCACAACTACCATTATCAACCACCACCAACTACCTTCACTATCACAACCACCATTCACAATTATAATTGCTACTAATAATCATATTTTCAATCGCTATCATATCTACCACCTCCATTATTTTAATTACATCTGTCGTTATCACCACTGTCAACGCCAATGCCAATGTCAATACCACCAGCACCACCACCATCATCAACCACTATCGGTCAATCTCAACTACAAACTAACTCATCTATTACAATTAGCACCACCACTAACTACCAAAACACATCATCAACATCCACACACTATTCGACCACCACCACCATTGTCGTCGGTGTCGCCACCTCTACCATCACTTCAACCACCATCATCGCTATTGTATATCTCTACTAATAATCATCTCCACTATCACAACTAACATCTCCAACACATTGTCAACTATCATGCATTCAGTTTTAAGTTATCACAATCAATACCTCCAACTACTAACATCAACCAACTTCACATCACTACCACCACAACTATCAATCGTCATCATCATAACAGTCACTACAATACCAAACATCTCTATCATCACAACTATCACCACCAACGTTATTAATCACTAACATCAATCATTACTACCACCACCACCATTACAAACCATCTCCATTATAACTAATAGATATAAATATTCTTTTCAATTGAATAATAATTTTATCATATTAAATTAAATATTTTTTTAATATATAATTATTTTTTATTTGAATTATATTTTTTATTATATATGCAACTAAATAAATTTTGCATATTCAGATATTGAAAAACAAATAGTCTTAACCATTCAGATTTCAGATCTGAAGACAACATCTTAATCATTCAGATATGCATTCAGATTCAGACGTCTGAATCTTAATAAAAATAAATGCAGGCCCAAGTTCTGTTGTTTTTTGTGTCAGAAATCATGAAGAGAATCTAGTGTGTGCAAAAGGGATCATGATTCCTGATTCTTGATTCTACTAATTTGGTTACTGAGATGACTATTATAAGAGCAGGTTTACAATTTTATTTGGAAAATTAGATTCCAAACTTAATTGTTGAATCTGATTCTTTTACAGTAGTGAATATTATCAATGGTGTGCGGGAAATTCCTTGGAGTGTGACAATAGAGGTCAACTCCATTAGGAGGAGGATGGACTCAATTACAGCAAGAGTACAACACTCCTTAAGGGAGAAAAATACTCTTGTTGATTTTTTTAGCTAACATAATTTTTCATTTTATAGGTAACTTTGAAATCAGATCATTTCAGGAGATGCCAAGCACGGACGAAGGGATTATCAATTTGGACAAAAAAAGTATTCCTAACAAGAGGATGAGGAACTGTACAACAGTTTAAGCAAAAGATTTGAGCCATTAACAAGGTTCTATTTTGAATTTCTAAAATTTTGTTAGATGATACATTTTACTGAGTACATAATGTTGTCTGAACTAAGTTTTGTTGGTTAAACATATTATGCACATGGTGGGCGTTTAAGGTATTACAATTGATATAAAATCAGGACACAATAATCTTAGTACTTGAAAATCATCTACGGAGCATTAAAAATTTAAGCACAACAAGTTGTTCACTTTGAAAAAGCTCAGTGCCATTAACTACTACCAGCAGAGAATCCAAGAGAAAGTGTACCTGCGATTTTTATATTAAAAATCCTGTTAGGTGAATCGGCATATATAGCACAGGTACCAAGGAGCAAATCACCTTCAAAATAAATAGTTTGTAAGCTTTGGAAAATTTGAGTAGCGATGGTGGTATTAATTTCAATTGGGATTCAACTCATCAAAAATTAGATCTAAGAAAGTGAGCAAGCTTATCTTTTGAAGGTGAAGAGAGCGGATCCACGACACTACAAATGAACAATAAGAGAGAAATTTAGGTGATTTTGTCCAGCTCTGCAACGTAAGCCATGTTTAGAGACTTACCTAATTTGTTAAAGGTGAGAACATCCATTGACAGAAGATTTAACTAACCGGAGTTTATTAGTGGATTTGAATGAGCTTGAGAAGCTAAAGCACATGAACAAACCTTAGTAGATACATCAGCGATTAAGGACAAACCTTTTTGAGTGAGAAAGAGAACTGGGAAGATGGAGAGGGGGAAGCTTCTACATACTTTCCTAATTGTAATATTTGTGCTTGCTTTGTCTGAAAAGATATCCAGTTTTTGGACCATGCTACTTTTGGTCCTGGTTTGTATATAACTCTCTCTTTTGTTTAATAGAAAGGGCTCTAAGCCCAGGTTTTAGTTTAAAAGAAAGTGTTTTAGTGGCACTGGTGCGTAAATAATGAATATGTATTTGATGTGGGATTGTATGACATGCATATATAGCACTAACAACACTCACCTAATCTACCAGTGTGAGAATTGCAACAGAGACGGCACGGGTTTGAACACATCACGGACACTCGCTGCAAAGGAAGCAAATCTCTTATTTGGCTACATAAAGTGCAGGCAAGCACATGACTTATGTTGATACTACTTGAACTCTGTGAATTCCACTCTAAAATGCAGTTTCCCATACACACCAATTTCAGAGATAGAAGCAATAGCTTCCTGACGATAAACTTTGGAAAGTCAAAAACATACAATTGGGGACAACAAAATACAAAAAATATGATACACTGACTTTCAGACTTGTTTCAACCTGACATTGTATGAACTCGGCAATGATTAAACTTGTAGTGGGATACAATAAACGAATAAGATTACAGCCAAGATAAAATAAGAGACTGGATTTTAAGCATGCAGAAAATAATTATACATTACTAATTATACTTTAAATTTAACGATACCAAAATCTCTGTATACTTCATGTTATAACGCCAAAGAATGATAATCAGTTAAACATATGACAACTCCAAAATTTAGCGAAAACCTCGAACTCCAACTTAATTCTCGGTATGTTTTAAGACCATCTTGAAAGTATTCAAATTCAAAAAATGTACCATAGCTTCCCTTGCTGAGAATGACCTTGAGAGCTTCATCCTTTTTTCTCAAGTAATAAGAATATATTAGCATATTTAGGAGCAGCAGCTTCAGAATGTGATGAATAATATAATAGAAGGAACAACCTTAGTAAACGTATTTGTTATCAGTTATGACCTTTCCCAAGCACTGGGACGTCGGGATCTTAAAAGTTGGAATCATAGTTTGTGGTCACCTGATAAGAAAGTGGCACAATTATTAGTCTTGAATGCAATTGTTACCAAAAAAAATCACTTAAAATAGAATGTATACCAACAATTTCGATATATTTTTAAATATTATAGGTAGACTTACGTCTATAACCAGTACTACTAATCAAAATACTGAAAATAAGCAACTAGAACAATACTAAAATTAAAGAATGAATTTTGAACAATGATAAAAATAAGTATAAAATAAACTCGATGAACATTAATTATGTATACATGATATATATAAATATATACTTGATCAGGCAAGAATTTGAAAAAAAAATCTAGTAAGACTTCTGCCTCGTTCATCAACATTGTTCCTACAAAATAGTGAGCCAAAATAACCTAATAAGGGGTTTGAATAAAAAAACATTGAAGTGAACACTTTTTACGCTTATATTACATATATAAGCAGATTCCTAATCAAGCAAGAATTAAGAAAAAATTTAGTAAGATTTTGCCTCGTTCATCCATGTTGTTCCTACAAAGCAGTGAGCCAAAATAAACTAATAACGGATTTAAAAAACATTGAAGTATCATTGAACACAAACACTAGAAAATCTAATAGGATTCACTAATTGAAATAAATTATAACTCATTGAAAATAAGCAATAAGAACAATACTAAAGATTAAAGAACTCCAATTTTCCAATGATGATAAAA
Organism: Capsicum pubescens; assembly: GCA_030864215.1. Lineage (NCBI taxonomy): Eukaryota > Viridiplantae > Streptophyta > Magnoliopsida > Solanales > Solanaceae > Capsicum > Capsicum pubescens. The sequence goes on along the minus strand of CM061539.1, from coordinate 67,370,415 downwards.
ATAAGTTAGTGAGAATGATCCGACGGTGTTCAAATTACATGAAGCAGCACAACCATGACCCAAGGGAGAGACAATCGAAGATGGAGGCTTTGTCGAAGTTTGTCTTACAAACCAATAGAAGGCAAAGTTGGGAAAAGTTGGAAAATTTTGAGATAACTAATTGGAAGAAAAAGGAGAAAAGGTATTTAATCTAAAGCGGAGTTTTTTTAATGAAAGGTAAGAAGTTCAAATTATTTTTCTAAGTATCTTCATATTTTTAATATATTAATATTAATATTAATATATTATACATGTAGATGTAGATTAAGTATTTTATTATTTTATCCTTAATATTATTTTATTCTTAATATTTTTGTTAATACTCTAAATGTACACCTTTGTCCTCATAATCTTTGTTGATTTTAATGTACTTCTAGAGTCTAGTACAGTTTTGCGAGGTATAATTTCTGCTATAGTCTATATCCTGTTGTTTACTATCACTTTCGTAAAAAAAAATTAGGCATAAATGAGTCATTTATTTTCAAATTTTCGGCCAATCTAATAGATAGCATCCGTTAACTTTTGACAAAATTAAAAGTCCAAAACTGTTAATGCATAATTGAGGGAATATTTTTTAAATACTCTCAAACATAAGGGACCATTTTTGTCATTTTCTCGTTCACCAATCAATTAACTTTGACGTTAATCTGCATCAATCATCCATCTCCTCCAAGCTTTGTTGTTCAAACATAAATTAACAAAATCATTGAACTCTTTCCAGATCTCCCTCATCAAGTTTCTTCCGGACTATGTCAACTAATAAAACAGTGATGGAACCCAGTGGCATTGACCTACAGCTTTTGAAGGTCAAAAAGTTCCAGAAAATATCATGCATACCCAAGATTTCTACTGCAATGGCAGGGTGACCACGGGTTTATAGGAGCAGGACTTAGCCTCTGTTAACATAAACACTAGAAGATAGTATCTGCTACTTAAATAAGTGAAAAGCAAGAATGTTCAGGATATACACTAGCGAAAAAATAAGATGCTACGAAGACCTGAGTTCGTACTTGCATCAATTGTAACACTGTTTAAACAAGCACCATGTGTTAATGTTGAAAAACTATCAAACCTATCTACCACCAGCAACACATAAATTCAACCTAAATGGATGATATAATTTAGAGTAAAAAAAAAAAGAAGGAAAAAGGAAAACAGAAACGAGCTATACTTCTAGCACTAGTCCAAGATGCTAATTTCTTTAATCCATCGAACAATCCCCATGTCACAAGTCTTGCTGAGCACTTCTGATGCCTTAGTGATACAACTAACCATCATAGTCCCCCTCGTAGAACTTGTTTTCTGAATAGAAGACAGCTACAACTTGGTTGCCACCAAATTTTCTTCCATTCAAACTTTGCCGAGCTTTGCTGGCAGTGTCGACATCTCCATACTCCAAAAATACCTGAAAGGTACACATAAATGATGTAGTAGTTCCACATTATAGAAGTGAGAAACAAGCCACCAAGAAAGAATCAATTCAACAGATTGGATCCCTTCTTTTAACGGGCTGAAAACAGCCATCATTTGAGGAAGTTATAGCTAGTCGTACTGAAAAGCCACTACATAAAAATTATAAGCCATTTTAATGTGCAAAGAACGTTAGATCCAAGTTGTATCACTTCCCTTTATAAAATAACAACTTATAAACTTCGAACGACCCAGCCTGAGATATTCGCAGATATATAAATAGTTCTTACCTTTCCAACCCCTGGTGCCTGCTCACCATTAGGATTTGGACGTGGAATAACAACATTCACCAGTAAACCTGAAAAACATATATATACATCAGAGTGGAATATTTTTAATAAGTATTGTTACCCTATGTTAAGCCACAACAAGGGGAAAAAGATCTTATAACTACCCACCAAACTTCCCACATTCAGTTCTCATGTCTTCCAAAATATCTTGGTAGTCATCATCATTACTGAGCTCATCTACCTCAACAACTTGTGTTAAGCACAAGACCTTTGTAGCTAATGCACCAGGTTGTAACACAAGTCTCTGCAAAAAGCAAACACGCATTGAGCAGTGAGCAGCCAAATCGTTGCTACGAGATCAAATCCCTATAGGAATTGAAAATAAAATTAGAGAGAGCACGAAATGTATCACCTGCAAAGCTATCTGTTGCTGTGCATACAACAGTACACTCTCTTGCTCAGGTTTAGGTTGTGTTGTACCCTGGTTAGCACGCCTAACAGTAAGGGTTTTATCACCCATCTTAATCCCATTGAGAGCTGCACAAGCAATATCAGTAACGGAAACATCCTGATAGACACAGAAGGCATAGCCTTTTGAGTTCCCAGTTTCTCTATCTTTGACCAAATCAAATCCTCTAAGTGGACCAAAAGACTCTAACAGCTCTCTAATCTGTGCTTCTGTGAAATAGTAGGGCAAACCACCAACAAAAATACGATCAGGGCCTTCAAGCCCTCCTGAAGAACCTGGGGACAATCCAACAGCTGCCAGGTTGAGATTTGGGTTTGGTTGGCTAGGACCAAGAGTAGCAGCCAGAGACGGGTTGTAATCACTGGGTCTTCTGACCTTACAAGGTGCACCCTGGACAAAAAAGAACACACCCAGAGAAGCACAGAGCAGTCAGTTGAACGTAAGGACATGCATTTGATATTGATGCAACAGGAAAAAATGATACTCCAATAACATCTCATAAGCTCCAGTAATGATAATAAATGAATAACAAAATAACAAAAGAAAATAAACAGGTCTGAGGATATCCAGCTCTTATAATGGGAAGGGGATGAAAGGTATTGTGCCCAAAATTTTCTTGGACTAAACAAGACCCAAAGGGCCAGAGAATAGTTACATATCCCTAAAACTAAAATTTTCCATCTTTGCTTCCTCCCCAATGGATAAATCAACTGCAACTATAAGAGGTAAAAATTATATCTTCTTTAAAACTTCATAACTACTTGATCAGCTTTTACACATTCAGGTACCTCAAATATGATGCCATCCAATGCCATCGCATTACTAGCTTCCTCCACAGATCTCATTTCAACAAAAGCAAACTTCTTCTCATAGTTTATATAGACATTGACAACAGCATCACCTGAAAATTCCCATAATACTTTGATTCTTTGAACATTAGAAAGGTAAATTAAGTTGTACTTATATGACAAAGAAGACAAATTTTAAACTAACCTGGACCAGCTGTATTTCCTCCAATTGCAGACATAACATGACTAAAGAAGATTGCAACAGACTGTATGTGAATCAGTGTGTCAAGACAAATATGTATGAGAACAATGTCAAAGATAGGTCACAAAGAATCAACTTTAACCATGAAGAGCAAAATGTTAGTATAGTAATCCTTCTGATAATGTGCGATAACACAAAAGTTATAATTATCAGAATTATTGATAGTAGTGGCCAACATATTATCATCTTCAGAACACGGGAAGACAAGCTTTTATTTTGATACTACTAAAATAGACAAAAGAAAACGATACAAAGTTGAAAGTTGTTGGAAAAAAAATGCTAAAAATGTCATGTAAGAAATGAAACTAGATGCAACAAAAATTCTCTTGACAGAGGGTGATTTCAAGGGATATCTTCCAAAAAGCAAACATTTAATTCACATTAGAAATGATAATAATGGGACAAGAAAGGAGAATGGTTCTAAGATATTTTACAAGAAAATTGTTAAATTTCAGAACACTAATTCTTTATCAATAGAACTTGGATAGTCTTTGAGCAGCATTAAGAACATTACCACATAATATTTTTACATAGAGAATAAGGTAGAAAAAAGTGAAATGCCTCGGAAAGATTTTCAAAGCAGCGACAGTAAGAAAAGTATTACCACTGATGTCATACTATGTAGACTTTAAAACAGATGAAACTAAGTTGTAATGATGGAAAAGCTGGTTTACTAAATTTTACATCCATAAAATGCGAGAAGTATTAAACTAAAATAAAAATATTGAAGTGACTCTGAAAGATATCAAAACGTGAAAATAAACAAGGGAACTTCCCAGATTTGAGTGACCAAATTTTGAACAGCCAAAGTCAAGCCACAAGAAATCCCAAATTTGCACTAAAGTAATTCTTACCCCATGATACCTCATATTTGAAGGGGAAGAAAGATGAAAAAAATAGAGACAGCTAAAACTACTATGCAATAAATACAGGAAATTGTTCATGTAGTTCGTTTTTTTAAAATAAAGGTTATGTAGAAATGTCAAAGAGACCAATTACTTCATGAGATTGGTGGAGCATGGTCTAATACCTGTTCGTTTGCAGTAGCAGGAAGTCCACCAACATATACTCGTCGAGCATGCCTAGTGGCCTGATAACACAAGTTAGGAAATTCTAAAGATAAAAAGCGGAACTCATACACACAATGAGCTTACTAACAAATTACGAACCTGCTGTGTCATTGCCTGGACTGGCATAAGAGGAAGAGCTCCATACTGCCACAACCCCAACAGAGAAAAAATATATGAGAATCTTGAAAAAAGCATTGAATCCATACAACTGAAAAGGGAGTGTTGACAATACCTGGCCCGATGCTAAAGGAAACATGTTAGGAAGCATTCCAGGAATTGTTGGGTTGGTCCCAGGAACTTGACCTGCAAAGATAACCAAGATACAGTTGAAAATACATGATGACATACTTCAAACAATACCAGAGTGAGTATTTACATGAACAATTCCCTTTTAAAATGATTTTAAAAATAATAATTTTGTACTCAAAAATCTAAGTAAAATATTATTAGGAGTGGAAATTTTACAGTGTATTCGGAAAATATTTGCAGCTACCAAACAGGCAATTCCTAGATGAAGATGAACAAGACCTGTATTGGTTCTTCCTTGTACATAAAAGCTACAGAAGTCGGCTCACACCCATTGTCAGCACAGTGGGGCAAGTAGCCCAACATTGCCTTCTTAGAACATAAGACAAGACATACAAAACAGACAAACAAACACCAAACAAAACAAGAAACCAAAAACCCTCAGTTACGGAATTACTTAACCAAGTAAACAATAAAGGAAACAAAACAGCCAATCTATTCCATGACTCAATACCAATACAGGTGGAAGTTAAAGAACCAATAGCTTACCAAAACGTAACCATGCATTTTGATATGAACTTCCACACTATGTCGAAGAAAAATGGAGCAGTTATCAACATAATTTCAGTTGTAACCTTAATGATGAAACAAGTACCTGCAGCAGCTGTATCACCAGGTAATATTGCAGTGGTAGGAGGTGCCATATCAAAACCACTGATCCTTTTGCTGAAAAAATACAAATTAATAACAGTAAAGTGACTAAAACCTGACTGCTAATATAACATTTAACGATCCAGATAACATTGGTCACCCAATTAGTTCTTGGGATATACATAAAAGAATTTTAAGAAAGCAGTATAACACAAGGTAAAATTTGTCAGTTCCTTAACAGGGCCAATAGGGTGACCAGGAAAATGTACAACCAAGTTTCTTGTGTTTCAGTAGATAAATACCACTAAATCCCACCATTTTAATGTGGAGTGTGGCCTGACAGGACAAGAACGTGTGAAAGTACTTCGCTCCAGCCACGGAAAGGAAAACGAATCACTTCTAGATGATCATTTACAATAATGTGACCAGTTGTGTCCATTAAAATTTCAGAAATAGCAGCGTTATTACAAGACACATAGCAGTTGCAAATATGTTCCAGAAGTAGATAGATGTAAAATACAGGGAAAGCATGTCATTTGACCTTAAAAAAAGGCAAGAGATCAATCAATGCAGGCTGTGAGAATAAAAATCGAACTATGTTACAATGCAACTGATCAGGCAATTTGTCTGATGCAAATAAAAAAAAAGGGCAGCCCGGTGCACTAAAGCTCCCGCTATGCGCAGGATCCGGGGAAGGGCCCATCACAAGGGTGTACTGTACGCATTCCAAGGCTTGAACCCATGACCTCCCGGTCACATGGCAGCAACTTTACCAGTTACTCCAAGGCTCCCCTTCAATTTGTCTGATGCAAATCCCATTGATATATGCTATAACCATCAGCAGCTTATCCAAATACCGTAACCTGAATATGCTAGTCTTTCAAAGATTTTTACAAGTCCTTAGTGAGATGTATAGATGTATGCCAGTATTATCCAATTATCCAAGAAACAAAAAATCAGCACAAGCAGACTATATATATAATAAATAAAGAAACCAAAGCCACATAAATTACGTAGTGTGATCTCAAAAGCATCAAACATAAGTATCTTTCAACCGGGTAAACTACACAATGACAGAAGGGAACTAATAACCAAAGGAGAAAGGAACTAATAACCAAAGCCCAAAGGAGAAAAGGAAACTTTTGGGCCAATTCATCTTCGGAAATAGAGAAAGAATCTCAGATCAATTAAAGTTTTTGTAATAAACAATCTTTTCTGTAATCAAATATTAAATCACATAAAGCAAAAGGTTAAAATAAGAAAATGTCCATGTAACATTTTAGTGCACTTCTATGTAAGGATTGGATATTTGCCATTTCATTCCAGATTGACAGATCAATGAACCCTATATAAGTTTGACAACTTTACAGTAAATTAGTATTTACAGGGTAGAGCCAACTATAAACTGAAGTTCAAATAGAAAAAACTTGTCTTAAGTGAATATATGGAACTAAAAAGAGAGAATATAACATGGAAATGCTCCAGTGAGAAGATACATGCGCAGCCAACTAACCTCTTGGATCGAGAACGCGATCGAGACCTTGATCTATGCTCAGATCTACCCTTTGAGCGAGACCTAAGTCTATGCCAACTCTCTCTATCTTTGTCATGATCTCTGTGCCTTTCAAGCAAAATCATATGAATATCAAACTCAAAATGAAGCATGCTTCCACTACCACTCAACAATAATTTGAAATTTCTTTTTTTTTGAACATTAATAATTTGAAATTTAAAGATCATTTTAAATGATCCTCAAGTCTGAATCCGCCTCATAACAGTAACATGAAGCCAAATTGAAATCACAAAGCAATATAAATGCTAAAATTTAAAAGTGCTATAGCTCTTACGGGTCATAATCTCGAGTTCGATGACGATCATCATCATCTCTATCTCTGGTCCTCTCCCTCTCCCTTCTGTCACTACGATCCCTGTGATGACGATCACGCTCTTTCTCTCTCTCCCTGTCCTTGTCCTTGTCTTTGTCTCTTTCCCTACCCCGGTACCGATCTCTGTCTCTATCCCTGTCCCGGTCCCGGTCCCGGTCCCGGTCCCGGTCCCGGTCACGCCCTTTCACCCTGTCCTTTTCCCTGCTTCTTGATGAGTCCCTATCTTTTTCGTACTCACGAGAACTATGCTGGAAGGGTACACAAATTAAAAAGATAAGCAATTGAAGGAAACTAGAAGACATATGAATATAAAACTAAGGATGGATAAGGAAATATATGTATGTGTGTGTGTGTGTGTATTGAGATAGACGTAAAAGGAATTATATTGAGGTGAAATCATACTAGTTGAAATTGAACTGTTTTCACATAAACTGTATACGCAGTTAGAAACCTCCAGTCTGCTAGTACATTTATGGTTCTTACACGGAAATCATTTCTGTATAATCCAGAATTATACTCAGGGTCGCCCTAAGATAATTTGCATATCTTTTTTGAGTAGATAACTGAACTTTTTAGTTTTCGAAATGAAAATATAAAAAAATGTATTTTTATACAAAATCCTTATTTTGTCCTTTATTGTATTATCCAAAATTTTGCAATTAAAAAGGTTTCCGCGGGCGACTATTTACTCTTTCAATTAAAAATGGATAATTTTGCCAATCAAAATATTTACTATCGAGATTACTTTCTATATGTAGAGTATTGCCGTTACGTAGATAATTATTGATATGAAGATTGTCGGGCATATCAAAAAGGTTGTGTTGGGTGAATTACAAGAATTTTTGAAGTTCTTATTTACTTGAAAGGGTAATCTAGAAATAAATGAGTCACTTTTATTTTCATAATTAATCGATTTATATGATAAAAATCATATCTACAACATTTTTTAAGATTATCGTTTGGGTTTGATAATGAATAGAGTTGAGAATCATTTTCATTTTTTGTAATGAATTAATTGGTATTTTTTCATATGAATTCAATTTGTTTAAGATTCTATTTTTATTTTGAGCTACACAACTTTGATTAACCATAGTTGGCCATTTTTTTGGCATTAGTCTAGACCATCTAATCTGAGATAAAATCATATTGATAAACAATCTCTTCCCCCCTCCCCCTTTTTGGATAAACAAGTTGCCTTGACTAACCTACCAGCAACCTGCTATGAGAAACTTTCCCTAAATAAGCTTGCGTCCACTAATCTACAATAAAACTTGCCTTTGATAATGTTGTTCTCTAGAAAAGTTGAGGCATTAGTGAGTGATTGTAGTGGAGATTCAAGCCTGTGATATCTCCAGGGTTTTGCCCACACCTCATCAAGCACTTAGTCATGGAATCTCCAGGTTACATAGCTCGATTGATTCATTCAGAAAAAGAAGGCGAAAGCCGACATTCTAGGTATTCAAAAAGAGAGAGAGACAGAGAGAGAATTATAGTACCTTGTAATCATCGGTGTAATTGTTTATGTCTTCTCCGTTGCTTTCATACTCCGCCATGGCTACCGTATGTGATCCTCACTCAAAGATAGCTTTCTGTGATCTTGTTAGCACAAATTGTACTTTGTTTGAGAGTTCAGAGTTCACAACAGAAATATTAGGGCTCCACATTGGTACCACCCATCTTCTCAATGGGCATACAATTGGTTGGAAAAAAAAAAAAAAAAAGGCATACAATTGTGTATTTGGAGAAATGTACTTTTTATTTGTGTAAAATGTAAAATTTTATAATTTTAATTTTAAATTGGATTCTAAAATTTTAGTTAAACATATTATTTGGTGTTCCGCTTTTCTTTTCTTTTCTTTTCTATATAATAGAAGCACTGGTTTCGACATGCCTACTTCGCCAGTTGTTTCATAATTTTAGTATATCATCCCTAATTAATTATTATAAATCATTTATATATTAAAAAATTAATAATATTTAATTAAAAAAGGAAATAGATATTCATGCCGTTTGTTTCAGTTGCTTTAGCCGTGCGAAAAAATCGATTGAAAAAAATTACAATGAAACAACAAAAATAATCTGCATAAAAAATCTGCATAGCTTTAATTCTAAAAAGAAAAACTCACAACTCAACAAGATCTAAGCTCTACGATTTACAGCGATCATGAAATTAAACCAACTCATATAAATATTGTAAATTTTCACCACACTATATAAATTAATTTTACACACAACATTATAGTATAATTATCTCAATCTACAATAGGACTGGCAACGGATCGGAATCGGTATCGTCGGACCAGTTTGACCGGATCCAGAATCGGTACAGAAGCTTCCTTACCGTTTTACGTTGCCGGAACCGGTGTTACCGGAATCGGAATATCAAAAAATTTTCCTTGTTCGGACCGGTCCGTTGGCTACCGGTGTGGAACCGAATCGGATCAGAGCGACACCGGAACATAATGCTACAGTGTTTGTTTTAAATTTTAACTTAAATTATATATATTACTTAATGGCATTAATATATAAGTTTTATATATATATTAACTTATATAATTTATATAATTTATTAACTCTTTTTTAATAAGTTTAAGTTTTAATATATCTTAAAAAATTTAAAATTTTAACTTAAAAAAATATATGTTAAGTTTAAGTTAATATAATATTTTTAATAAGTTTAAGAAGTTAAAAAAATTTCTAACTTTATAAAGTTTTGTATTAATTTTTTTTTTTCATAATTGCAACAAACAAAAGACAAATTTTAAAATAAAATTAGGCGAATAACCGTTATATTTATTCAAATTTCATACGTTGTACATTTATTACAAAGATATTAAATGAAAATCCAATCTACGCAGCCACCTTCTAGGAAGGGTTCTGTTTGAATTAGATCTCTATTGTAAAATCTTATTAATATCTAAATTATCTATAATATTTTTGGCATAACTTTTCTATTTCTTCGACGGATAAATCTTCCGGAATTGGTCTTTTTCCTTGTTCTTCCATTGCTTCCATTCCGTCATCACTATTTTTCTCAAAAATTTCATCTATTTCGTCTTCAATATGGGGCGGTAATTTGGAGAGCCCAAAATTTCTTCGTTCTGCATTGATCCAATCTCTAAATAATACCGAAATCTTTAAACTATCCTTTGCTAACAAATATCGATGATCTCCTATTATAAATCTTCCTGCGTTGAAAGCTTGCTCCGAAGCAACTGAAGAAGCTTGAATTGATAGCAAATCTCGAACCATCCTTGAAAGTTTTGGAAATTGCCTATTTCGAGTCTTCCACCATGATAAAAGTTGTTGTTTTTCATTTTCATCTCTAATACTTTCCCGATCCCGCGAAAGATACGAATCAAAATCATTACTCCTACAACATTGAAGACCAAGTTCTTCGCTCATCTCGTCATCTAAATCATCATATCTACGTCTAGAAGTCTTAGGTTCGATCGGCCCAGTATTTTGTTCCATAACTTGATACAAGTTATATAAACTCTTAGCGGTAGGTACTATGTTAGCACAACAAGTTTCAACTGATGGTTTTTCATGAGGTCCAATTTCTAAATTATTGTATAATTTTCTAACCAACATCATTGTACCATGCTCTTTATAAAATGGGTTGAATAAATTAGTTGTCAAAAAAAATTGTGGAATAGGAAAATAATATTTTTAAAATTTTTCAAACATAGATTCAATTGCCTCTTTGTAAGGGCATAATTTTTTATATTCAGCAAGTACTTTAGAAATAGCAGTAATAGTTATTAAAACAAAAGAAATAGTTGGAGTATATTGAACAGATACTGTTTCCGTAGCTTGATGAAAAGTTTTCAAAAATTTACAAAGTTCTTGTATTTCAGTCCAACCATCTTCATCTAACATTAAATTAACATCCTCATTATAAGCATTATAAACTAATTGTATAGGTTTACGATATATAAAAGCAACTTCAAACATTTGAAACAAAGAATTCCATCGAGTAGGAATTTCTTTTGAAAATTTTCTATATGAAAGTTCACATTGATTACATTTATATTTAAAATTATCTATTACAGTCTTTCTTTTATTTTTTTAAAATATAACTACAGGCAATTCGAACTTTAAGACAACCATTTCCAAACAAATGAACACCTTCATGTACTATCAACTTTAAAATATGCACATCATATCTAACATGAAAATGATCTTCATCCATAGGACTTAATCTAGTTTTTAACTCTTCAATAGCTTTCAAATTATTAGAAGCATTATCTAATGTGCATGTCATAGGTTTACCAATAAATCTAAAATATTTTATGTTCTCCGCTATTGTACTAGCTATATACATGTCGGTTTTAGATTCATCAACATATTTATAAGCAATAATTCTTTTTTGCATGTTCCAATCGTGATCAATCCAATGAGCCGTGAGAGTAAAATAATCATTGTCGATAACACTACGACCCATATCAGAAGTAACAGATATTCTACCATCAAATTTATCAAATAAGCAACAAAGAAAATGGCAATGTTCAGCTTGAAATTTAAAAATATCATTTTTAATAGTATTTCGTGAAAAACCTTTAAAAGAGGGATTATATACTCGTTGAATATAATGAATAAAACTGGGATGCGAAGGAAAACTAAAAGATAAACCCATAACAACAACTATTTTCGCTAGTTCTTCTCTATCTACATCTTCACTATATGTCGATGATGAACTTGCTTCAACCGAGTTAAACATGTCTAAACGCGTTTGAACCATATTACCTCCTACATATTCATGCACAAATTGTGTACCATCTTTTTTTGCTTTAGCCTCATTTTTTAGACGAACAAATTCTTTATTACATCTCGTCAAATGCGAAGTTAGCAACCCTGTCCTGTCATTTTTCCCCAGTCAAATGTTTATAAATTTGCTTGCATTTATTGCATGTAGCAGTACTTTTTACCCTATCATGCTCCATAAATTTCCAAATAAAGACCTTTTAGTATGTTCGGTACCTTTGGCCTTAGTAAATTCCGGTAAAGGGGAAAGTTCTTCACCGTGTTTCGGTAATTTCGTAATCGGACTAGTAGGGATAGGGGTATCACCTAACTCTTGTTCTTCTATATCATCTTCCTCCGGTAAGTCTTCCTCAAAATTATTATAACGCCTACTTAGGGTCTCATTATCTAATTCCATATCGATATCAACATCAAAATCATTAGGTTGTGATAAAGAAGTTTCATTAAATCTAGGCGGTAATGAACTAGTAGTAGCCAGTGCCATGCCAGATACCTCCCCATTTTTTTTTAAAAAAGCAGATATTTAAGCGTCTGACGGACCGGAACCGGTCAATCGGAACCGGAACTATCGGATTTTTTCGAAGGTTCGCACCGATAACGTTATCCGGACCATTGAGTATCGATATACCGACACTAACCAGTACCGTGACGTTACCGATAACGGAACCATGCCGGAATTGGAGTTAGCGGAACGGAACGAAATTTTCTGGTTCCGTTGCCAGGCTTAATCTACAGCTCACTTTTCAGAAAACTAGTTTAGAATAAGTCTGTTTACATGTATCAAGCACTGATTAAGAATAAATATGCATGAAAAATAAATTATTGTATTCGCATTATTTTTTAAATGCAAAATTTTTAAAAATATAACATATAATTTTGAAGATAAAAAATTATAATTAATTAAAGAGAAACATGATAAACCATCGTCACTCTAATAATTAAGAAACAAAATTAGATGTAACCAGAAATATATATATATATCATTTAAATTTATATTATTTAGTTTTTCTCTATAAGTTAAGATGTTTCAAATTAAT